>JAFVLL020003783.1:0-41736 GCA_021397915.2 Tor tambroides
TCTTTTGTTGATTTTGATTGCTTCTATTGTCCTCTTTTGTAAGTCGCTTTGGATAAAAGCGTCTGCTAAATAACTAAATGTAAATGTAAATGTAAATGTATTAGAATCTATAGTTCCATGAAGAACCTTTAAGATCCATGGAATCTTTCAACGTTCTTTATAGTGGAAAAAAAGTTCTTTAGATTATTAGAATGTTCAAAAAAGATTCTTTTAAGAACTGTTCGCTGAAAGATTCTTTGAGGAACCCTAAATGGTTCCTCAAAGGTTGAAATGGTTGAAAATCCTTTATTTTTAGGAGTGTAATAGCGAATGACTGAGAACAAGCACTGTGCCTGACAATATATATTATACACAGTGCTTTTATTTGGGCTGGTCGCAGCACATCCGAGCAGGAGACGCTCTCCATTCACTCTTAGGACATGCCAGAGGGAACTCCTTGACAACAGACAGAACCTCCGGTGGCGCTCAGCCACCAGGACTTCCTCCACAGCCTCTTCTATCGCCTCGGACACCAGGCCAGATCCGTCTCGGAAAGGCAACCGAATACTCCATCTTTCTTTAACAGAGGGAAAAGCTTTCCTTCCTCGCCTCGCTGTCCATCCGCTGGACCGAGCCAAAGCCGGAGCGCTGGCTTTTATGGGTTCAGCACACTGTCAGCGGTTTACTAGAGCTCCAGCTCCACATCCTGAGGTCAAGAGGAAGAGACTGGATTTTTCCTTCACTGTTTCTCCAGTTCTGTGTCTCCTCACTAATCTGTAGATGCTTACAGAGAGACTCAACAAATCTTCACTCAACACTATTTCATAGTGAACAAAAGAAAGAAATCTGCTCAAGTTAAGCACACATAAATGCCAATTTGAGGAAAATGTGAGATAAATAATTGGCTCTCACTATACACTTGCTTGATGTTTCTTCATCAGATCAGATCTGGAGAAATGTAGCATTGCATCACTTGCACACCAATGGATCCTCTGCAGCGAATGGGTGCCGTCAGAATGAGAGTCCAAACAGCTGATAAAAACATCACAGTACTCCACAAGTAACCCACACCACTCCAGTCCATTAATTAATGTCTTGTGAAGCCAAAAGCTGTGTGTTTGTAAGAAACAAATTCATCATTAAGACGTTTTTATCTTTAAACCATCACTTCCAGCCAAAATACAAGTCCATAATAAATAATAATGCTTCCTTTAGTGAAACAGTAATGCTAAATTTCCCAAAATCTGCTCTGGTGAGGAAACAAACTCATCTACAGCTTGGGTGGCCTGAGGGTGGGTAAATATTCAGCCAATTTTCGTTTTTGGCTGAACTATCCCTTTAAATAACGCTGCATCTTTCTAGGACATAAATATTATAAGCCAGACACTCCATTTTTGAGATATCGGTTCCATGTCTCCTCTCTAAATATTTACACTATAGAAGAAAATCTGTAGAACGACAGTGGATGCTTACAGAGAGAATCAAGACATAGGCTTTCAAAACAAATCTTCTCTCTGTATTTCAACATTATTTCGGGGTGAAAATAAGAAAGAAATCTGCTTAAGTTAAGCACATAGCCTGTGACAGGTGTGAAATTTTGCCACAAATCTCATTAATAAATGGTTATAAAAAACTGCATTTATATCTCGGGAATAAAGTCTTACATTCCCACATGAGAAGAGCATGCAATTAATGAATTTTACATCAAAAGGCTTAGAAGCTCTTTAACTCGACGTCCATATGCACAAACACCAACTTCAGTCGGTGGAAAACGATACTCAGCATGGAGTAAATATCCAGATGATTTTAATCTAAATCACACACACTAGGAAGCAATACGACCACTTGGAAAAATGCAACGCAAATTGGATGAAATTAAGCTGGCTGGCCATCTCAGTGTCTGCCCAGATTTGTTCTGAATACGAGGTTCTCTTTACAGGAGATTGCATTTCTCCAACATTGAATAGCTTTTCTCTGAGGAATGTTTTAGAACAGAACGAACAGCTTGTGTGTTGTTTTGACCCAAGTTAAAGGAATACTTCATCTAAAAAATGAAAATCCACTGAAAATTTACTCACCCTCAGGTCATCCAAGATGTAGATGAGTTTGTTTCTTCATCAGATTTGGAGAAATGTAGCATTCCATCACTTGCTCACCAGTGGATCCTCTGCAGTGAATGGGTGCCGTCAGAATGAGAGTCCAAACAGCTGATAAAAACATCACAATAATCCACAAGTAATCCACTCCAGTCCATCAGTTAACATCTTCTGAAGAGAAAAGCTGTGTGTTTGTAAGAAACAAATCCATCAAGACATTTTTAACTTCAAACGGCTGCTTCCTGCAAAAATAAGAGTCCTCTATACTATAATATTGCTTTCGCCAGTAAAAAAGTTGTCTCATCTGAATCAGGAGAGAAATCTGCACAGATCAAGCAATGTTTACGAGCTAAAACAGTCCAGATCTAAACAAATATGTCTGTGAATTTTAATGTGAAAGGACAATAGTGGATGGACTTTTTCACTGGAGGAAGTGTTATTACGGATTATGGACTTCTTTTTTTGGCCAGAAGTTACAGTTTAGAGTTAAAATGCTTTAATGATGGACTTGTTTCTTGCAAACACACTACTTTTCACTTCACAAGACGTTAACTGATGGACTGGAGTGGTGTGGATTACTTGTGAATTATTGTGATGTTTTTATCAGCGGTTTTGACTCTCATTCTGACGGCACCCATTCACTGCAAATGATCCATTGGTGAGCAAGACGTAATGCTACATTTCTCCAAATTTGTTTTGATGAACAAAAACTCATCTACATCTTGGATGGCCTGAGGATGGGTAAATTCTCAGGAAATTTTCCTTTTAGGGGAACTATTCCTTTAAATGAGAAACTGTATGGATATGACTTTATCAAGCTATAAAAATGCACTTTCCTAAACTAATGGCATCAGGTTCAGCACAGAACTTTTCAGGTTGATTAAAACCAATGTGCATTAATATCTAGAACACCTCTGCTCATTATGTAACTTTCCATTTGTAGGATGACATAACAGTACAAGCAATATTGCCTGAGGCTGCGTTAGACACAGACAGGCGCTGGAAATGAACTGGAGCGATTTAGTGCTCAACAGACACGAGTCTGCGCTGGTGACACTCATTGGACTCTGATCTGTAAAGAGATGCACAGCTTGCCCTTTGAGTTTAAGGTGAATTCACAGTTGTTCACCGCAGAAATCAGAAGGACATGATTTAACGTAACACACTCCAGGCAATCTCACTTATTCATGTCCCAATATACAAAACCGAGTGGAGTTTTTTTATGCTTAAATAGGGTACGACTGCTGAATTTTAAATAGGCCATAATCATCAATAATTAATGTGGATTTAACATGGATTTATTTATTGATGATATCTTTATTGAAGATATATAGAGCAATGGTTCTCAACGAGTTTGGCTTCAGGAAATCCACATTATGCAAAATGATTAATATAACACAGGCTGAATAGAAAAATTAATCATTTTGGTTTCTAAACCTCTCCTACATTTAAATGGCTTCATGCTCTCGTTGTCATCAGTAATTCACACCAAAAAAAAACACATTGTGGTCGGCAAGCCATATTTATCTTCACTGTAAGTGAACTTGTATTTCTGGGTTGTATTTTCTTTTACGTTGTCTAGTTTTGCTGGTTTTTCAGGTCACACAATCCATCCATGATGGCATCTATTTAATTTGATGAAGTTCTACCAAATGACAGCAGTTTGCATTAAAACACCACATTTCCAACTATTTAGACTTAAAAACTTCAGTTGCTGCCTTAAATTTTTTAACTACAATCAACTTGGTTGTACAAGTCATTTCAACTTAAATTATATTGAACTGACTTTAAAAATTGAGTTAAAAATCTTATCTTAAACTTAATTGCTCAACTTATTTTGAGGAGTTCATTGCACACCGAGTCCAAAATTTTCGCATGTTAAAAAATAAATACGACCTCACGTTGTGTCAATCACGTTTACACACTGCCTCCGAAACTTTCGTCCGTCATAAAAAAATTCAGATCAGGTTCAATTTTCTGCGTTTTCGCATCCGTAGCATGCACTTTGATAGGAAAGGATAAGGAATACGAAAAAATGGAAAAACGCACGCGAAAATTTCGGACTCAGTGTGCAATGACCTTTAATGTAATGGAAAAATGTAGTTTGCTATGACTTAATGATCATATAATTTTTTACAGTGTATTTAATGAGATGCACAGCCTTTGACATTAATAACAAAAAATCTGAGAAGGGTTTTAAACATGATTATACCTATTTATTTTGCAATTCTAGCTTTGCGTGGTTATATAATTAGCATTTTATCATTTAATGTGCATATATTTAGTGTTTTGGGGTCATGAACCACCAGCTGAGAACCAGATGTAGATGATTAAAACAGGAAAACTCATGTACAAATGTGCACTGTACAGGTATTAAATAAATAAGTTCTCTCTGAACCCTCTCCGGTATCAGGTAACTTTGGAAAAAAAGTTCAGGCTTCTGGTGCCAAATACCAGTAAACCAAAGCGCATGAAGGTCTGAACAGTAGCTTTTTATGCAGGCATATAATGAAGCATGCAAAATCTCCAATAACTCATTATAAATAAAAGAAACTGAGATGCTAAGTCAAAAAAGCAGACATTGTTACGTCGCTACAAGCTGCAGCAACACATGCAAACTATTACAGATCACAAATTTTATCATCTACTTGAACTGATAATGACTGGGAACCAATGCTAATATGCAATATTATATTATATATTACAGGGTAAAAAGTGTGACAACTGATTGGATATGCCTGTCAGTTTCAGATAATGTCTAATAATGAAATGCCTTTGGATTGTGGGGGCGAATCAATGAAAATCAATCTTTCGCTGTCACTCATTTGATCAAGAGAAACTAAACTGCATTTTCTCGATCACCGCCCATGCTGTGGTTATTTTGTTTGGATACATGGCAGGGTGACCCTGGTGTGAATCGATCAATCATGTGTTTGGTGGGCAGAAGCTCTCCCTTTCTCTCTCTCTTCCTGCTGCTGGCATTAATGGTGAATGAGCGTCACTGAGACAAAAGCAGCACAAACACGGGCTTCCCCTGCCATCACGTCCAACAACAGGGTGTAACATGCACCAGCACTCTGCATATATCTATACGACACAAACACATAAGTGACAGCACAGATGCCCGTGTAACTCCCGAACAGGGAATAACTAATGCTTCTGCATGAGATCAGCAACATTTTAGACTGAAATAGCCAGGACAATGGTGCACTGTGACAGCGCTGAGATCAACTTTGAGGAAAAGAGACCTCTGATGTGCCAGCAAGAGATGCAGATGGCTCAAGACACATGCGGTCAGAAACACGCGGCTTTATATTCCCCCACCATGTCAAATTACATTTAATTCAGCAGGATGAACAGAGACAGAGAGATTAAAAGAGCATCATATCGGTGATCGAGTGCCAAGAGCAAAGAGCCAAAGTCTGTCCTACAGCTGAAACATCCTTGAGCGAAACTGAACCAAACATTGTGCAGCATCCAACAGAAATTCGACTAATTTCACAGCAAGGAAATTACATTTAGGCAACCTGCATGAACCAGTACACTTCATATGTATTTATAAACATTCAAAAAAAATCTGATATCGTATTGCTGTTTTTTACAAAAGCACTACAACTGTAAGAATCTAAAAAGTAACTCAGATTACCATAAAGCAAAATATAATGATTCAACTGGATAAGCTACCAATACACTTAAATGATTCATAAAACTTTGCATCATTCACACAGAAGACAATCTAATGTCTTCAAGTCTAATATATTTTTAAAGCGTTGTCATATAAGACTGGGATAAAATATAACAACCTAAAACAAGTCTAAAGTAAACAAAAAAAAGAATAATTAAATAAATGAAATATGTATATATTAAAAAAAATTATATTATATTATATTATATATATATATATATATATATATATATATATATATATATATATACATATGGTTGTTGTATACACACACACACACACTTGAAATTATTAATTCAACTCTACTAAAGTAGATTCACGAACCTTTGATCCATTCACTTAACAGACATTCAAAACCGTTATTGCAATGCTTTTTGTCTTACAGACTGAGATTAAACGCAAAAACCTAAACTCATCAATAATAAATTCATAAATGCATTAACAACCTGTGGAAATAAAGCTCTTGGATTCACGCAACTTTACGCATCAATGCATTCGTGCCCAAAACACACCGAATCTATGAGGACACATGCATCACTCAGCACTGTATTTACTTGTTACCTGTGTGACAGATGAGCCACAGCTGCGCGATGAACAGATGTGATTTGGCTGTGATCAGACGCATCGTCTTCAGGCTTTAAACGCGCTCGAGTTAAACGTGGAGGGAACGCTGATCTGTTGAGAACGCAGTAGCAGCTATTGCACTGATGTTACAGTGGATCCATGTCAGTGCTTCGCGTATCCTGTTCGTCTTTCCCACGCTAGAGCTTCATTCACTGTACGATCACAGCGAGCGAGAGGAGAGACGCAGCGTTCACGCGCCGCCCACAGACTCCACAGTCTCGCGCGCAATCAATCACTGGTTTACTGTCCAAATAACGGGACGTGCACGGTCAAGAAACGTTGCTAGTGACAGGCAGCATGATATTAAAAGTAAAGGTCGCATTTTATAATATTCTCAGAGCTTTGTGAAATGTAAAAAACATGCAATTTGTGTATTTTTTGGATTATGTATGTGCATGCATTGCAGTGTAAGTGGTTTGATGGGATTTTTTTGCTGAAAGCTGCCTGTTGACACCTGTTGGACTGTTTGAAAAGAAAAAAAAACAAGATGGAATAAGTACATTTTCATGTGCTCGTCATGCTTTACGTATATGGATTCAGTATCTCACTTAATTTTGAAATGACCGCAATTGTTATAGTTTTCACAATAGCACAATGAATTGAATTCAATCTTTGCACTTTGGTTCAAGTGGATGTTACTATTTTTACAATTTCCCCAGGTGCTGCACAAAGTTCTAGCATGAAACTGGCAATGTATGCAGAAATATTTATAGAAATATATATATCAATATCTGTGCGTGTGTGTGTGCGCGCGCGCGCCACATGGGTAGGTTACTTTAAAAAAGTAATTAATTACTATCTACTAATTACATTTTCAACAGTGTAATTAGATTACTGTACTAATTACTCTCTCTAAAAACGTATTTATTTATACTATTACTAATTACGTTCTAATTCCCAAAGCAACCTCGACCAGCTGAACAATACAAGGATAGACATGAAATGGCTCTTTAGTTCTTTCAAATAAATAATATAAAAATGCATAAATGTTTCTTGAACCGTCCAAAGTATTTAAAGAGTGAAGTTTACATTAAATACATACATTTTAACAACTTTTAATGTTAAATCCACTATTGCTTATATGAAATTCTTCTATACAGTATTTAATGCAATTACATCAGAAGTAACTAATTAAATTACAGAAAAATTAAGAGTAATCCCTTACTTTTTCAAGTGAAAAATTACAGTAATTAATTATGCAATACTATATATATATATATATATATATATATATAATATAATGTAGGGATCATCCTTCATTTATATTTAATTTTTAATAAATATTGAATTTAATATTTACACCTCTGAAAAACATTCGACCAAGCATGTGGTCACATCTTGTGCCTATACTGAATCTCAGAGAAACACACTGTTTCTGCACTCCCTGTTGTTATCCTTTCTGCTAAATTTGCATAATTTATGCAGGGCACCTACTTCACTTGCTGGACGGCTTTTATAAGGGGGAGCTTGATACAGCTCCTTCAGCATTCAGAGAAGCCCATTGTACACGTTTGCGGTGCTCGGTTTAGACTCAATAAAACCTGTTGATGAGGTGCTCGAGATACACGTCCCTTGGGCTCTCTGGTTGAAAAATGCAGGCACTGATGGACCTTTGCAATCATTTCAATTACGATCGATTTCGAGCGAGCCGAGACTAATGTCAACAATGCTGCGTTGTTTTCGACTGGTAAACAGTACACATCCTTTATTCCCCAGTGCTCTGCCATTCAGGGCTCTTAAGAAAAACACTGACCCCGTGATGGAGATCCAAGCCTCGTCTTTTCAGAAAAAGCAGCGGCATTGTTAATTGGGAGCGTTTGGATGACAATAATACACTGGGAGGTGGACAAAAGCCACCAAAAGAGAGACTATGTGAAAGACGGAGGGTCACTGCGAGGCAAAGCGGCACTGGGGATTGCGTCGGTCGTAAAAGCAATGAGGAAGAGGGTGTCAGCCAATCAGGAAGTCCGGATTAGTTCCAGTGACTCGAAACACCCAGACAACTTTGACTTAATAGCATCTTTAGTTTCCGTCAGATGCATATAGAATCCGTGATCTGCTTTAGTAAAAGAGGCAGATCGGTTTACGCTGAGGTGCATCACAACTGAAGCCGTAACAACAGTCTCACAGGGTCCTCCCTTCACACATGAGGATTGAGTTACTCTAGATAAGCATCTGTATTATGGGAGAAAGATTGGGTCATTAGCAGCATTAGCGTCATCACGTGACCTCAGGTTTCTTCTGGCTCGGCTGGGCTTTGCGTTTCTCTGGCTGGATCAAACAGATGATTTGTCCACCGTTGATATCAACAGTATCGACAACCAGCTGTGCTGCTGCAGCTTCAATATTCCCAGCGTCCTGCTGCGCGCTGCGAATCGATGCTGATCACTACAGGGGGTGTTAGAATGAAAATCCCCCCGGCTTATTTGTCTGCTGGAGGTTCAATATCTGCATATTAACAGCCTTCTCAATTCGTGCGTTATGCAACCAGAAAAATCAGTTGTAATACATACCACCAATGGCACACTGTGTTAGAAACTACATATGTGCAGCAAAATGTGCTGCTACAATTCCAGTGTGTTGTAGAATGTTGCTAGGTGGTTGCTATGCTGTTGCTAGGTGGCTACAAGGTCACTTTAGTGGTTGCTTTGTCTTTGCTGGGTGGTTACTAGGGTACTTTGTGGTTACTAGGGAGTATTGGTGGTTGCTAAGGCATTACTAGGTGGTTACCAAGATGCTTTGGTAGTTGCCAGGTCATTGTTAGGTGGTTACTAGGGTGTATTAGTGGTTGTTAAGGTATTATTGGTGGTTACCAAGATGCTTTGGTAGTTGCCAGGTCATTGCCAGGTGGTTACTAGGGTGTTAAGGTATTATTGGTGGTTACCAGGGTGCTTTATGGTTACTAGGATGTGCTGGTGGTTGCTAAGACATCATTAGGTGGATAATGAGGTGCTTTGGTGGTTGCTAGGTCATTGCTGGGTGGTTACTAGGGTGTTTTGTGGTTGCTAAGACATTACTATTTGGTTACCAAGATGCTTTGGTAGTTGCCAAGTCATTGCTAGGTGGCTACTAGGGTGTTTTGTGGTTACTAGGGTGTATTAGTGGTTGTTAAGGTATGGTGGTTATCAGGGCACTTTGCTGGTTACAAGGGTGTGCTTGTGGTTGCTAAGACATTATTAGGTGGATAACAGGGTGCTTTGGTGGTTGCTAGGGTGTTATGTGTGTGGTCTATGGGTTTTTTTTACCAGTTTTATCATCCACATCATCCAAGGCAAAAATCATAAACTCTGATTGCTTAGAAAAAAGGTTTTTTTCGCCTTAATAAGCTGCATTATTTGTGCATTGTTTAGCATAATCAATGCAGGAAAAGATGGAGTCCCAAAGTTTATTACTTAATGTCATGAGTTTGTTCAAATCACTAAACCCAAACATGCTCAGCACTAAAACACTAAAAGACTGTGCTTTGAAATATACTCTTTTTCTATCCAATGCACAAGCATGTAAACATAAAAAAACACTGGACAAATAGCAGCATTTCTGCACTCTGTACACACCGCTGTGCCGTGTGAAGCTTTATTCTGCAGGAACAGTGTGTTGATGAGCATCCCTGGGGTTTGATAAAAGCCATTCATGAAACGAACTCCATCCCTCACACAGCACACTATGGCATTGAAATAAATCTCTGAAATGTGACATCAGGCCTTCTTGAGTCTAAAAGAGAGAGAGGGGCCCAAAGGAAGAGCGCTGGGGGCTTTCTTCTGACAACACACACCACTGTCCCTCTCTCTGTCCCCCTCAGAGAGATGAAAAATCAAAACACAGCACACTCACACACATGCCTAAAAGGAGGAGCGCGGTGTGTGACTTCTAATCACACAAAAAAGCAAAACACACACTGACAAAAATCTCCCCCATCGGCTGAATAACCCATAATCCCTCTGCCTCTGGAATCCAGAGAACAGTGCTTTTAGTGAGGGGAAAGAAGAAATTAATAAATGGAGAGAAAAAAAAAAAAAAGGATTAATTATATTGACTTGACTATTTATCAGTCTCACAACCCCTAGCATTATTTATTGCTATTGTTAAGTATTATAATTCTTTTTTTTATAATTTATTTTCGTTTTATATTATAAAATACAAAATTAATTATTTTTATATTATATTGTAACAGTTATTTATTATTCTCATTTTATTATTATTTGTATACTATCACAATCTTTATTAATATTTTGAATTTGCATTTATTTTTATATTACTGCCAGTAGATAAGTTATTTTTTTATTTATTTTTTTTAATTGTCATTGCCATTTAGGTTGTTTTTTTTCTTAAGTAAGTTTTATTATAAGCACACATGCTTTGATGTACTTTTTTCTAATTGACATGCCAGCGGTGCATATGATTGTTCTGTTATTAATGAATGTTCTGACACGTGATACAGTGAAGCGTGATCCTCACAAGCTGCAGCGGTTTGAAGTCATTTATCACACTCCTATGGGTCCTGACTCGGGTCTTTATGGGATGCTAATTTGATGATTTGCTGTGCCGGTCCCCAGGGTGCACTTATTAAACTATTAAAATACCGCAAATTACTGAAATCGCTTTGATCGCTAATAGGTCCTGAAACTCAGATGCGTGACTCCAACTTATGCCACATCTCAGTTCCTTAGCAACTGAGAGAGAAAACAGACAAACCAAACCAAACAGCCCCACACTGACCCATAATCACACACCACAGACCATCAGATGAAAGAATCAGCACTTCAAAGTAAACAAGTGGAGCACAACAGTCGCTCAGACTGGAGGATCTACCACTCTACTCTACTGCTACCAGGATGCCTTGGTGGTTGATAGGGCGTTGCTAGGTGGTTACTAGGGTGCTTTGTGTTTCCTATGCAATTACTAGGGTGCTTTGATAGTTACTAAGGCATTACAAGCTGGTTACCAGAATGCTTTTGTTGCTAGGGCATTGCTATGGAGTTATTAGGTTGTTTGTAGTTGCTGTGTGGTTACTCGGGTACACCGATGGTTGTGAAAGCGTCACTAGGTGGCTATCAGGGTGGTTACCAGTGCTATGTGGTTGCTAAGTGATTACTAGAGTGTATTGGTGGTTGCTAAGGCACGTCTAGGTGGTTACCAGAATGCTTTGGTGGTTTTTGGGGTGTTGCTAGGTGGTTACTAGGGTGCTTGGTATTTGCTATTCGGTTAACATGGTCCTTTGTGGTTGCTATGTGGTTACTAGAGTGCATTAGTGTTTGCTAAGGTATTAAAAGGTGGTTACCAGGATGCTTTTGTGGTTAATAGGGTGCTTTGTGGTTGTGAAAGTATCACTAGGAGCTTACCAGGGTGATTTCTGGTTGCTATGTGGTTACCAGGGTGCTCTGTGGTTGCTATTTTTTACTAGACTGTATTGTTGGTTGCTAAGGCATTACTAGGTGGTTACCAGGATGGCTTGGTGGTTGCTAGGGCGTTGCTATGTGGTTATTAGGGTGTATTAATGGTTGCTAAGGCATTATTAGGTGTTTACCAGGGTGCTTTGGTGGTTGCTAGGGTGTTGCTATGTGGTTACTAGGGTGTATTGGTGGTTGCTAAGGCGTTACTAGGTGGTTACCAGGGTGCTTTGGTGGTTGCTAGGGCATTGCTATGTGATTACTACGGTGTATTGGTGGTTGCTAAGGCGTTAATAGGTGGTTACCAGGGTGCTTTGGTGGTTGCTAGGGCGTTGCTATGTGGTTACTAGGGTGTATTGGTGGTTGGTAAGGAGTTACTAGGTGGTTACCAGGGTGCTTTGGTGGTTGCTAGGGCGGTGCTATGTGGTTACTAGGGTGCTTTGGTAGGTTGTGAATGATTACAGCAGTCACTCATCTGCTCAGGTCAGGACTGGCTGTTCTTCTAAACACGTTACATGATCTCTTACAGTCTGATTATTTCATTCAACAGATTTTCATCTTTTTCACTGGAATCCTCTGGGATCTGAAGGTCTGTTGTTGATTGGTTATTAGAGGAAGAATACAATCTTTGAAACGGCTGAGGGTTTATCTGAGAGCTCAAATGTTTGTCCTCGTCTTTCTCTTTAATATTCAGCGCTGAACAATAGCTGCTCTCTGTCTCACTTTCACTCTCATTCCCACACAATTAATTGCTGTCTGTTAATGGCCGCAATGAGTCACTGAGATCAGGAGCACGAGGAGGAACTTATGAACAGAGCAGCAAAAACAACTTTCTTTCTTAGTATTGACTGTTGATGAAGGACGGGATCATATCAAAGGCATAAAAACTGAAAAGCCTCAGAAGATGGTTATTCATTTAGTGGCAAACATCTTGTTTTCCTTTATTTTCTGTCTTACATCCTTGAGTTTAGACTATTGTGGCATCAACAGACACTTGAGTAACTCTGGAGGGCCAGAACTACAAAATGAATGGGCAAATGTAAAAAAAAAAAAAAGAAAAAGAAAGAAAATGGCTCAGTCTAATAACAAGAGCAATTTTTCAGTTTTTCACTTATTTCAAATGGCCATATATTATTTTTTCTTGCCACCACGTGAAAACAACAAGCAAATAACAACAAAAAAAACTTTGTCAAATTAGTGTCATGGGTAAAAACAAAAAAATGTATAAATAGATAGGTCAGTTTTTATTTTCATTTTCATTTTCATTCATGTTTTAGTAATATTGTTGTGTATTTTTTATATGTCTATATAATGTTTATTTTTTCAGTTTTAGTTATTTTAGTGCATCAAGTTCAACTGAAATAAAATATGAAATGAATTTTTATATATGTCTGTATAGTTTTTATTATCTTTTTTCAGTTTTAGTTATTTTAGGACATTAAAATGAGAAATTAAATAAACGTTTATTTTATCTCAAGGATCTCATTTTTAATGGTTTTAATTCATATAAATAAATAGTAAAACCATAATTTGATGTAATATATATATATATATATATATATAAAATTTCTCAACAATAACTTAAACTAAAGTGGTTCAAGTGCCTCATCTAGCGGTCACTGAATAAACTACTTTTTACGCAATCGCTTTTGCGTCATCAGAAGGCGACACGTTTAGTTGCCTAACTTCCTACATGCTGAACGCGTCCTTGGGACTCTTTGCACTTTAGAATATGTCTAATTAACCCTTATTAGTTTAATAACTATTACAGAAAGCACATGAAGTGATGAACCGTCTTTGGTAAGCGCTCAGAATATTATTCTTTCACAGAGCTAAATAATAACGTGTACGCAAATAGATATTTGTTACTGTCTGTCAGTATACAAACAAGTAAACACGTTCATTTTATTAATGTTATTGACATGTAGACACGTGATTTATATTGCTGTTGTTGTTGACAAACCTGCAGACTGACTGAGGAGAGATGAGCGCTCCTAACGCCAGTGAACGCAAAGCCTGCTGGGGCGCCAGAGACGAGCTCTGGAAGTGTCTAGATGTCCATCAGGACCAAACATCTGCCTGTGAGAAACACCTGCGAGAGTTTGAAGCCAAGTGTCCTGCCCAGTGGGTCAGTCCATAGTCCTGCATCTTTTGAGATTGATATGAATCTCTGACACCTGCTTGCAGTTTGAATGCATTTGCAGCAGCTGTCATGCATAATTGAGATTTCTTGAAGCTTCGTTGCTGGCTTATTTAACAGTCTTTTAAAATAGCAAAATAGCATGCAATATTTACTAATAAGTGCACATATATTCCACTCTGAATGTAGAAGTACACTTTAGCGTACTTTTAGAAAGAGCACTTATTACAGAATAGTATACTTTAAAATAATATTTAAATGTGAACTGAATGTAATGCTTTTGAACCAATTAAAGAAAATATATTAGAATATAACATTAATATTAAATGCAATTAGCGTGCTTTTTTTGATCCACCTAAGTAGGACTTAAATACATCTTTATATGTAATATGGTATGCATTTATTAATGCATTAATTTCATGCATTTAAATATATTTGTAATTGCACGTTTGTAATGATGAAGTTGCAATTTAGTACATTTAAAATATATTTAAATGTAATATCACATAACAGGCTGTGGATAAAATTAAAAATGATAATCAAACAAATGTACTTCTTTAAAGCATGACAAAATATTAAATAATTTTAAATGTCATTTTAAATACAAAAAATTAAATGCTTGACGATTTTAAAATCTAATTTATAAAATAATATATAGTTTATATTAGTAAAATAAATTTAGTTTGATAAAGAATTGTAATGAAATATATCTCTATTTTTAGCCGATTCAGACTTTTATGATGTTTAGTAAGTTTTTCAAAACATCATCAAAAATCCAGCTATTTTATATATTTATTTTATTCCTTTTTTTTTCAACTTGAATAGGCTGTGTTTTCACAGTATATTTTTATATAATACAATATAATAAAATATAATAACATAATGTAATATAGTATATATAATAGCATTAAGAAAAAAAACATTTAAATTAATTGTGTATAGTTTTTAGTTAATAATGTTTTATTGTAATTGTCCTAATATTTCCCCCCTTTTAAAGTGATTAACGGAAAAAAAAAATAACTTTAATACAACCTGCTGTCTCTCTCTGTCTTTTTCTTAGTTTTTATCAAGTTTTTTTTACATTTATCAGCATCTTAACATGTCAACTGTGTTACAGTGATTATTTATAATAAGCAACTGATCACTTTTCATGAACAGTCAAGCAAGTGACTCTCTTTAAGTACACTTAAGTGGTCTTTTATTTTAGTAATATATTATCTACAAGAACAGTGTTTTGAAAATTTGATTTGAAGTACACTACAAGTGCACATTTAATAGAGTTCTGCACACTTTTTAGCAATATTCTGTTGAATTTATCAATGAGTCTGCATGAACTGATTGTTGTGATTCATTCGCAGGTGAAGTATTTCGTCAAACGGAGGGACTTCTTGAAGTACAAGGAGAAAATACAAAACGAGGGTTACAAACCAACTGAAGGAGCGTCAAAATTATAGACAACACTGGATTCTGACAGTGAAAAGTTGTATGAAACATTGTGTTTTTGTCTCGTCTCATAATTTATCTCAATGCATCTGTGCTGTATGGAGCTTCAGTGTGATGTTTGCAATGCAAAATAAATAAATAAATGAACCAAAAATACAGTTTATTATGTTTTCAGAGATGTCAGGTGAAAGAAATCGATCACAGAACATATTACAACGATTCGCTGCCGACAGTAACAAAATGTTAGTTTCCTGTATGTACAACGATCAGCGGCACAGAGGTTTACTCAATTTACGATTGCGAGGATTTTCGTGTAACGTTTGAAACAATCTTCCATAACCAGACCACATGAGCTATGTAACATTTGGTAAGAGCATGTTAGATACTATGCGTGATTTCAGCAGCGACTTCATCTGATGCACAATCTCCCTCAAAGCTCTCAAGTAAATAACGCAAATGTATCGCCACATTTGTTAGACGTCAGAAAATGAAGCATACGGATGTGTTACATTCGGTGTAAACTTGGAGAGATGTTAATCTACATCTAGTGCTTTGATATATAGAATGGTTTCCACCGTTCATTCGGTCACAGTGAGCAGTTCTGCATCCTCCGACGGACGTCCTCTTACTCCACAGATATAAAAAATAAGGCCTTAATCACGTATATGTGCCTCCTTCAGTGTATATGCAATGTCCTCGATCAAACACGGCTACAAGCTGCCCGTGACGTTAGGCATCAGCGCCCAGGTGGGAAACTCGCTCAGGTGGAAGAGCGGCTCGCCCCACGTCATGATGGCCAACATCACCACAAAAACCCCGATCAGATTCACTCCAAAACCCGCCTTCACCTGAAAAACACGAGGAGATCACATAACGTTTGTCAGTCAGCAGTTATACCATTGTCACACATGGACCAAAAAAAAAAAAATCACTATACAATAATACTGTAAATGACCTGATTGTTGTGCTTCCCAGACTAAAGTAATATAATGTATATACCTCTAGTAAGTGGTTTTTACAAGAACCATTAAATAATACATACTGTATGTGTTAAATATAAATGTAATAATAAATAGATGATACAGACATTTAATACGTATGAAAACATCAACAAAAGTCCAGCTATTTATATATTTTCTATTTCTTTCATCATGAATGTGCTTTTTTTGGCCTATGTGTTTCCACAATATGAATGGTATAATGTAATGTAATATAATAAAATACAATGTTTAGATTATAGATTTTAGTTAAAATATAAAGTTAAAAATAATATTTAATAATCAAATATTTTCCCCTTTTAGCTAATGCAGACATTTAGTACGTTTTAAAATCATCAAAAGCCAGCTTTTTTATTTATTTATTTTATTGTATTTCTTTCAACATTAATTGGCATTTTTGGCCTTTGTTTTTCCACAATATAAATGTTATATATAATATAACAAGGTGCAATAATCATTTTTAATTATCATAAAAAATTACAATATAATTGTAATGAAATATTTTCTCCTTTTAGGTGATGCAGTTTTAGTTTTTTTAAAATAAAAACAATAAATACATTTTTCAAAACACAATCAAAAATAGCAATTATTTATTTTATTTTTCTTTCATCACGATTATGCTTTTTTCGAGCTGTCCACCCCTCTGTGTTTCTATAATATAATATAATATAATATGAATAAAATAGAACAGAAATAAAATATTTTTTAATTGTTCATAGATTTTAGTTTTTAGGTTTTAGCATTTAAGTGAACTGAAGTTGTCTTCTGAATATTTTACCCCTTTTAAATTAAAAAAATTAAATTAAAAAAATAAAATAAAGTCAAAAAGTCTTTTCAAGACAAGCTACTCTCTCTCTGACTTTTTTCTTTTTTTTCTATTCAATTTTTATCAAGTTTTGTTGTATTTATTAGCATAAAATGTCATCTGTGTTAAAATGGCATGGTATAATGAACAACTGATAATGAAATTATTCTTTCAGATGAGCATCTTGTAGTTTTGCCATATTACAATTATACGCAAAGCTGAAATCCTAGTTAATCCTAGCCCTGTTACCTTTCTGAAGGGCAAATTTTGTGCTAAAATATATGAAATTGTTAATTCATTTAGCACAATTCATTTCTTTAACACTCAAGCACATTATTTGTCTGACATACTGTTTGAAATCGTAAGGAGATGTACTTTTGGAAGTGGACCAGGCACCTGTTTCACCCTCAGTTTGCTTATGAAAAACAAATGATGCCCCAGTGTTCCTGGCGCAGCTGTGAGACGGGACGGAGCTGATATAACAGGCTAATGTTGTGTCATACCATGTCGCTGATCTTCACATGTCCGTAGCTGAACACGATGGCGTTCGGCGGGTTTCCGACCGGCAGCATGACGCCGAAGGACACACACATGGTGGCAGGGATGAGTGTGTGCAGAGGGTTGATGTGCAGCGTCTCGGACTGTGAGAGACAGGAGACAATAATAACAATAACACCTCCATCTGTGTGTGTGTGTGTGTGTGTGTGTGTGTGTAACTGGTGTCATGTTATGGGGACATTTTTTAGGTTCCCATGATGAAACAAGCTTATAAATCACAGAGAATGAAGTTTTTTGAAAATCTAAAAATGCTGAAAGTGTTCTGTAAGGGGTAGGTTTAGGTGTAGGGTTGGTGTAGGCTGGTGTGTGTGTGTTAGCTGACCAGGGCCGAGAGGATGGGCAGGAACACTGTGAGCGTGGCCGGGTTGCTGGCGAACTCGGTGACAGCGGACACCAGGAGACAGGCCAGCAGAGTCACGGCCCACGGAGGAAGACCACTCATCGGCTCCAGCTGCCGGCCGATCCACATGGACAGACCCGACACCTGACCAGAGACGTCACATCATTCAAACACATAGAAAAGATTCTGATGTTACATAAGAGTTCTGATGCAAAATTACTGATTTAATACAACATTCTTTAAAAAAACATGTATATGAGACTCCACTGCTTTTTGGAAATGCTACTCATTACTTAATATTTTGACTCTTATAGCTGACACTTTTATCCAAAGCTACTTGGAATATTACATATAAAATAAAATATTTATCCAATGCAACTTTGTTAGTTAACTTTGCAAAGAGTGTTTGAGTCATATTACACTGTAATATTAAAATAAAATGAGAAATACTTTTAACTGACACTGTTATCCACTGCAACTTTGTTGGTGAATCTTGCAAAGAAATCTTTGATTCATGTTACATTGTAATATTAAAACAAAATAAAATAATCAAAAAATAAATTAAAAATAATCAAAACATAAACATTTAAAACATATAAGAAATCGTATTTTTCATGAAGGAATAAAATAGCGATTTAAAATTCTGATTTAATATTTTGAGAATTTCAAGATCTATTCATTTTATTAAAATGCTGTTTATTAAACAGGTATTTTCCACTGTGATTTTTAGGTGTGATTTGAAGGGAAATACTACTTGTTACTTCATTTTTTGACACTAAGCTGACATTTTATTCACATATTAAAAATGATTTGAACTATTAACACAGCATTTTTGACAATATTTTTATGACAAGTAACCACATTTTCACCTAAATTCTCATTACTTGTGGACACAGATTTTTTCATTAAAATCAGTATAATGTAGATTTAGTACAACAAATACTACCATGATGTATACATAGATGTGTATATATATATATATACAGTACATATATAAACATGCATGTATATATATATATATATATATATATATATATACACACACACAGACACACACATATATATATATGTATGTGTGTATATATATATATATATATATATATATATATATTCTTATCTATATATATATATTCTTTCTAAAGAAGGCCTAATTTGAATGCTCACCTTGCATCCAGCAGCCAGTGCGTATCCTCCTCCCACCAGAATAACAATCTCCCAAGGCATCAGCCTCTGGAAGTCCTTCCATGTGATCATAGGGGCCAGAGGATCCTCTTCCTCCTCATCATCATCATCACCTGCACAGAGAACAGAGAGAGGAGTGGTTACCAGAGCCGGCCAGCAGGGGGCGAGAACATTCACCTTTCCTCTCATGTCCTGGACCCCAGTGAAGCGCTTGTACACTGGACCCTGCTGAGGGAACGCGCGGCTGTACTGTACTGGCTGTACCCGCAGTGTGGGATCTGACCTTTGCTCTCGCTGGAGAACGCAGATGGCCAGGGCTTTCGAGCCGGGATGAGGAAGAGGAGGAAGCCCAGCAGCACTGACACTGTGGCATCAGTCCTGTAGCCCTTCCTGCGGGACACAGGAGGTTTAGTCAGTCTTTCTTATCATGTGTGCATATGTTAGAGGGTTTATTGGAAATCAATTTTATTGACTGAGTAAGGGTTAACACAAGAGGTTCATGTTCATGTACTAAAATAAAATATAATAAAATAATCATTATTATTGACTGTGTTAACACAAGAGGTTCACGAACTTCTTAACCAACTTGAAATCTTACAAATAAAATAAAACCTTGCTACGTGTACTGCGTTAGACTAACCGAGACTTGTCATAGCACTTGCATGTTGTTGCTCTTTTGTTGGTTTTGATTACTGCTATTGTCCTCATTTGTAAGTCGCTTTGGATAAAAGCGTCTGCTAAATGACTAAATGTAAATGCAAATGTAATATAAAATAAAATAATTTTCACTTTCAGCTGACAATTTTATCCAGTGCAACTTTGCTGGTGAATGTAACCAAAATCTTTGGACCACATTACTCTGTAATATTAAAAATAAAATAAAATAAAATAAAATAAAATAAATAAAATAAAATAAAATAAAATAAAATAAAATAAAATAAAACAGATTCAATATACATTATAAATATAAATAATAAATAATTTAAAAATTATTTTAACTTTTAGCTGACATTTGTATCCAATGCAACTTTGCTGGTAATTAAATTAAATTAAATTAAATCATTTTTTGACTGAGTAAGGGTTAACACAAGAGGTTCATGTACTTCTCAAACAGCGACGTCCAGCCGGTGACGAATCCCGGCTCCCTCGTGAACCAAAGAACAGTCATCAGAATAAAGAAGATGCCCGTCATGACTTCAGGATAGCTGTGCACCAGGAGAAAAATACATATATTAATCACAACATCAAAATAAAGTCTTAGTGAAAGCAGAAAATCACAGCAGAAGCTCAGACTCTTGTACCTGATGGGGCCGAGTTTCTGGTACTCCTCATGGATGCGCTTCTCGGACAGGATTTCTCGCCTGGTTTTGCGTTTCTTGCTGAGAGAGCAAGTCTCTCTGAAACTGTGAGGAGATAACAGCTTGAGTTCAGCTACTGTAGATCCCAAATCATTTCGAGATCAAAGTGTCTATTTTACTCTTACTTGCATCCCAGAAAGAGAAAGTGCAGCCAGATCCAGGTGAGCATCAGCATGATCAGAGCGATCGGCAGACTGAAGATGAACCACGTACCGAAGTTGATGACTTTTGCTTCTGGGTAACGACTGAAACACACGTTTTATAGTAAAGCTTAGTGCTGCAAACACATAACAACATCACTCTAAAAAAGTGTTTCTGCTTCCTTTAAATTTTAACTTTGGACAACAAGAAATGTGAAGTTGAGTTACATGACAGCTTGGATATTTGGATATTTGGATAAATCAAATCTGAGTTATTCCAGCACTACATTTTAGCTAACTGAAACAATCATTTGTCACAGTGTTTTTATAATTAAAAAAAGTCAGTGCATTATATTATATGTACATTATTACATCAATATATACATATATTTTTTAATTATTGATATTAAATAATATTAATATTTGCATTACGTAATTAAATAAATAAATATTATTAAAATTTGAAATAGATATATAAATATGTGTAAATATTTCAATTATTTAAAAAAATAAAAATAAAAATGTTATTAAAAAAAACTTGGATTTGGATCACTGATTGCAGCTGATTGTAACAATAATTTTTTACAGTGTTTATATAATTAAAATGATTATTAAAATGTCAGTGCATTCTATTCTATTCTATTCTACTCTCCCTTTATACAGTTCATCTAATGCATATTCCTTGTCTTATGGAGAATGTTTTCTCTGTTCAGATTATTCCAAATAATTTTTAAATATTTTTTGAAATTTTCATATTAAATAATATTAATATTTATATTAAAATAAATATAAAGTAACATTAAATAAAAATAGTATTAAATAAAAGTATTAAAATGTTAGTAAACATATAAATATATTTAAATATTAAATATATTCAAATAAAACAGTTTCATAAAAAATTATGAACTTCCTCTTCCTCTGAAACAACTTTTCTCTTCAGCTGACATCAGCAGTATTTATAACCTGTCAAATAAAGACCATTTTTCAGCATTCCCAAAGTCCCATTCTATACTTTTTCTAGTTAATATTTACTAAGAAAAGACGTTTTGCTCTGAAATATGTCACATCATGGAAGTAAAATGGCTTATGAATGGAGTTACATGTTGAATTTAAACAGGTTTATCAATAGTTCCTTTCACACTTCAACTACACGGCAAACACAAGTCATCAGAAACTTCATGACCTGATCTTTAAATATAATTAAAACACGTTCTATCACACAAAATCTCAATCTCAGCTCAGCGTCCTGCATTCGGGGGTCAAACTGATTCCAGTGTGGAAGAAAAGGACAAGGTTCTGTTTACACAGCGTAAAAGAAAAGCCTGGAGAAGATACTGAGAGCCGGTCGAAGTGGCGCAAGGTTTCTCGCTGACCTATTTTAAGCCAATTAGTGCTTTACATTGATTATTTCTGGAATATGTCAGTGATAACCGCACTTCCAGCGAGCACAGACTATAACAGCTGTGATATGTGAAAGAATGAAAGGAGTGTCAATACAAACCCCACTGACCCACTAAATGCCTGCTTTTCACTGTAATGTATATCTTTACATCAGCAAAAGCAGGTTACAACATACAGTCACCTTTGCCCAAGAAAAGTTGCACAAAGGAAAAGGGTATTTTTCTGCGCTTAGTGTCAGGAAATGAGATTGAGCGGATTGAATCAGGTGCTTAAACAAATCCCAGCGTTTTCTGAATGCGGCTTTTATGGGACTGATAGCGTACTTGTTGAATTGCTCGGCGAAGATGAGGTTGGTGGAGGTGCCGGTGATGGTGATGAGGCCGCCGATGGTGGCTGCGTACGTGATGCTCAGAGACAGGCACTTGCAGATCATGTGGTCTCTGTTGGTGGGGTACTGCGAATCCCGCCGGATCTTGGGTTTCTTTGGCGGCGCAGGGATGCTGATCGGAGCCTGTTTGGGAACAAATGGCATAAATGGTTTTAGAAATGTAAGAAGCAGACTGTGCTGAGTTATTGTCAGCTAGATGATGGTCTCACCTCGGGCAGATATCCGTTTGATTCTTTAAAATCTGGACCGAAACCAGGCTTTAATGTCAGACCATTCAACTCCTAGAGTATGAAAAACACTTTTAAACAAGTGGCCTTAACTTACCACAAAAAGTGTGCTCTTAAGGCTTATCTTTCTCTCTTTATATATATATATATATATATATATATATAATTTTCAGACAATGCATCTTAAAAATCTTATTTTCATAAGACAAAAAGTATGTATTTTAGAGTGACATTCCTTAATTATACCTTAATTATACTGATCGACACTAAATTTAAAAGGTGACAATCTACTGATTGCATGAATCATGCAATTTACTCAGATATCTAAAGCATATTATATTTTATGACAGTAAACATAAACATTCAGCAGATTTTTGAGTTTTATCAACTTATTTTTGTAGGAGACTTGTTGTTTTAAGTTTATACAACAAAAAGTTGAGAAAACTCAAAAATCTCCAACAAAAATAAGTTGAGAAAACTCAAAAATCTGCTGAAGCTGGTTGCCTTAAACTTTTAAGTTTTCTCAACTTTTTTTTTTTCAGTGTATTATAGTTTTTGCTAATATTTTTTAATTAGATTTTATTTGTATACTTTCTGTGAATTTTAATTAAAGTTGTAGTATTTGTGTTTTTGTCATTTTTATTAGTTTTTAAATATGTCAATATAATTTTTATTTAATTTTAATTATTTTTTATTTAAGCTAAACTAAATGAAAATGAGAAAAGTTGCTTTGGCAATTAAGTTATTTATATTTCATTTTATTTTTAGTTAACATTTATTTTATTTCAAGTAACAAAATGCTTTAAATGCTTTAGTTTTAGTAAACTATAATAAACTTTATAAATAAATTTAAATTATAATTATATATATGAATTTTACTTTATTTTTTTCAGTTGCTTTAAGCATAAACCCCCTATATTTCTTGTTTTCTTTCTAATAATTTTGCAGGGTTGATAAAAAATACAATTTTGTCTTACCTCACTCAGCATACAGACGTGATGTTTTTCACTGCAAAACAAAGAGAAACTGCAATGAATAGGCTTGTTTAACAGATGTAGTTTAATACAGTTGACTATATCTTACTTGTGTTTGCGGTCCAGCAGCTCAAGGCGATTCTTGCTCGATTCTTGGTTGTCCTCTTTGTCTGTCAAAGAACAAAACAATTAGATCAAAACACAGCTAATAACAACCATAATGCATGCAAAGCTTCTGAGACGGATGCTCCGCCTCACCGCTCTCCTCGTCCTGCGTGTCGACGGTCAGCGAGTCTTCGAGGGAGTCGGCGATGCCGGTGCAGATGAGCTGCTGCAGCACGGCTTCAGCGATGGGCATCACCATGGCCGTGGTGGAGGTGTTGCTCAGCCACATGGAGAGAAACACCGTGCAGCACATGAAGCCCAACACCAGCCTATACAACACAAGCAGAACACATGCAGCTCACAGAGTCCGTCTACAGCTGTGCATGTGTGTGTGTGTTACACCTGCTGAATACATACATGCCAGGCTTGGCCCCGGCGATCATGACCATCCGCAGAGCGATGCGTTTATGCAGGTTCCACTTCTCAATGGAGGCGGCCAGACAGATCACCCCCATCAGCAACAGCGTGGTGTCCTTAAAATACTCAGAGGCCACCTGCAAACACACACAGATAGTTTCTTCTCACAACTTTCTGAACGTTTCTAAAAAGTTATATACATGTTAGGACAAAACATATTCTTTTAGTAATGTTTATGGAACATTCTTATAACTTTAATACTATTCAATACACGTTCTCTAAGATCAACTTTTTCAAAACGTCCCATTTGGACTCGATGAGCATTCAAAGAAATGTTTTTGGAACCTTTAAATAACATTCTAATCAAATCTGGACAGTTGAACGTTCTTAGAATATTTAAAAAACGTTTAAATAATGTTATATTTTGAGTAAAAATAAAGTTAGTAGAATGTTGTAAAAAGCATTTTTGTAACATTTAAATAGCGTTCTAATCATGACATTTTTTAGAATATTATAGAAACGTTCAAATAATGTTATATTTTGGATAAAAATATAATTATTAGAATGCTGTAAGAAACGTTTTTGTAACTTTTAAATAACGTTCTAATTATGGCAAGAAAACTGCACATATTGACGTTTTAGAACATTTAAAAAACGATAGAATTGCATTATATTTTGGGTAAAAGATGTTGTAAAAGACATTTTTGTAACCTTTAAATAATGTCATAATGACAACAAGAAAACTGGATATTTTAATGTTCTTCGAACAGTAAAAACAATGATCAAATAACATTATATTTTGGGGAAACAAAGTTAGTAGAATGTTGTAAGAAACATTTTTGTAACCCTTTAAATAATATTCTAATCAAAACAAAAAAATGGACATTAGAAACATTTTAAAGCAATGTTCCTACTTTTTGTTTTATTTTATTTACACTTCCATTCAAAAATTCAGGATTGGTAAGATTTTTTTATTTATTTATTATTATTATTATTTTTTTTTTTTTACCTTTTTTTAAGTTTCGTATGCTGCCCAACATACAGTAAAAATAGTAAATATTGTGAAATATTATTATAATTTAAAATAACTGTTTTCTATTTGAATATATTTTAAAATGTAATTAATTACTATGATGCAAAGCTTAATTTTCATTATCATTACTTCAGTCTTCAGTGTCACATGATCCTTCAGAAATTATTCTAATATGCTGATTTGCTGCTCAAGAAACATTTCTTGAAAGTATTAAATCATATATACAGTGTATGTATATATATATATATATATATATATATATATCCAACCCAAAATCCCTGCAGTCAGCAAAAAAGATTAGGTAAAAAAGGAATATTTGCCAAACATGATTACAGTATTTAAGATAACAGGTTGCTTTGTCAAGTCTGTCAATGGGATTTAGTCACATGATGCAGCATTTTCTTTTACATAATATCTTGGCAGTTTATTGTGGATGCAATAACAGGCTGCATGGTGCAAATGAACGATCAGCAGCTCTTTGAGCTGTAAAACTCTAATGTTTGATGAAACAAAAACACTATGACATTTTCACTCTTAAAACATCACCTATAAAAGTCTCATACCCTGAGGCTCAAAAGCTCATGAACATAACCAGGTCAGATATTTACCTCAGAAAACAAGTCATATATTATATAAACCAGCTGCAGAAGCAATGCAAAGTCCTGCTATTTACAGTATGTATGTTAAACATTTCACCTACAGTATTCCAGTTCTTTCCTGTTGCACAAAACATCCTACTGTTCGCAGTGAAAGAGCACAGAGAGGTTTTCTCACCTCACTGGACTTGAGGACCCCAAACAGCGGGTAGAGGAAGGCCGGGACGAGCGCAGCGGCTCCCAGCGGCACAGCTTCAGATACCCAGTACACCGCTGTCACGATCAGGACATACGCACACGATGATTCCTACAGACACAGAACAGGTTTCATAATGTGGCCTAAACACTTCCTTGATTCTGGATGCAATTCTGAGAGTCAAACTATGTTCAGTGTGTATTATTTACATTTACAATAAATATTATTAATATTATTTTTTTATTTATAATTTAATTTAAACCAAATTGTTAAGGCCATGTTACATATACACAATATAACAGCGTATACATAATGCGTAATGTATTATACTGTGTATTTTCACTGTGAAAAATATCATTTATATTATTTTATTTATTTATAATTACATTTTAACCACATTTTAAATTTAAAAAGGTTCATTTTGAAATAAAATGTAAATTTAAGGCCATGTTGCATCATTTATGTGTGTGTGTGTGTGTGTGTGTGTGTGTGTGTATAAAAATGCAATATTGCAATATATAGACATATGCAGTATTAAAGTATATTGTATAATGCATAATGTATTATATTTATATAAACTATATATATATATATATGTATATATATATACATACATTAGTCTTGTCAAATGATTAATCATCCAAAAGTTTTTGTTTACAAAATATATGTGTGTACTGTGTATATTTATTATTTACATATATATATATATACACACATGCATGTATATATTTCAGAAAAATATGATAAATTTTTCAGATAAATTATATTTATAAATTATAATATAAATTATATGAATATAAATATATACATGTTAATACATGTAAATATTTTCTAAATATATACTGTATGTGTGTATATTTATATATACATAAATATAAACAGTGTACACACATATATTATGTAAACAAAAACTTTTATTTTGGATGCGATTAATCACGATTAATCGTTTGACAGCACTAATATATATATATAATTACAATTTTCATTTTATTTAAATTAACCCTTTTTAAAAAGGTTAACAGAATTTTGAGTCATGTTTATGACTTGTCACAGCATGCTTTTTGTACTGTCTGCACTGATTTGCATGTACCAGCCACCTCTAAAGTGCAGGAGGAAATCATTACTTTAACCAAATTATGACTTTAATTACGAGCAAAACAACAGGAAAGCATGTGCGTCAGGACAAAAATCCAAATCCGGTTTGCCCTGCCAAATATTTGGACCTGGACGCACAACACTTCACGTGGGTCCAGCAAACAACAAATACAAATATGATTTTAGCACATGTGAATCTCCTCAGCCATGTGGAGCTTAGGCTGACTGAATGAGCATTTGTCAGGTGACTCATATTTCATAATTAATCAGATTTTATAACAGGCCGAGCAAAGCGAAGTTAATACACGCTCACACATTCCAGACATTGTAAATACATCAGGCTAATGAGGAGGATGTCGAGAGGCACGGATCTGAGGCCAGTTTTATGATTATTGATAGAAATCCACCAAAAAATAAATAAACACAAAATACAAAAGAGCGAGACTGCAAACGCGAAATTTTGGAGTAAAAAGGCTAAAACTGTATTTTCTTGTAAAATGTACTCCAATAATCTCATAATAATAAATCATTTTTACACTGTATTTCATTGTAACATTTTGCAATAAGGTTCCATTTGTTTACATTATATAACTATATTAGTTAACAACTATTGAACTATTAATGAAAAATGCATTTATTAATATTAGTTTACACTAATTCCAACATTTACTAATTAATACTAATTATTAAAATCAAATGTTTATCTGCTAATATTATTTAATAGACCTAACATGAACTTACAATGAACAGTTGTATTTTTATTAACTAACATTAGCAATGATTAATAAATACTGTAAAAAAAATCACTGTAATTTTTTTTTAAATAAAATAAAGATCAAGAGAGCAAAGAGTAAGTTTTGCAAGAAAATACTTTTTCAGATTTTCTACTTCCAAATTTCACATTTAATTCAATACGTACTTGCTATTTATTTGTAATTATTTGTGAAATTTACTAGCAATTTCTGAGTGAAAATTGTTTCTACACCAACTTTTTGTATGCACACTGTAAAAATGATTTTTCAAAATAGTAAATAAACAAAAATTACTGGAGTACATTTCACAAGAAGATACCATTTGGGTTTTTCAGCTTCAAAATTTCATGTTTAATTAAATGCATTACTGTTCTTAGTAATTACTGTGTTTGTAAAATTTACTAGCAATTTCTACATGAAAATTGTTTCTACACCAACTTGTTAGTGCATGTAAGGTAATGCTGACTAATGGGACCTTATTGTAAAGTGTTTCCTATTTTATCAACACATGACATTAATAGAGTATTATTAAGTAAGCATTAATTTAGCACGGACACGGTGGTTGCTGGCTTGTCCCTTATGAGACTTAGCAATCGTCTGTTTTTTGGACTTTTTTGGCCTTTCTTCTGTGTCTCAGCACTCAATGCCAAAGCTGATTATCCCTCAGCGTGCTCCTGTGTTCATAAACTCGGGCCAGCAGCTTTCTGCTTTCTCATTACCGCCCAACTGTGCTGAAGGCCGTCAGTTATGTGGCACGCTGCAGATTAAGCCTCCATTGGCACATTGCTTTTGTTCTGCTCTAATCTCATCATTGCTCAAGAAATCAGTCCATTCAGATCCAGCTGATTTCTGTTTGAAGGTAAGATGGGGCGTTGGTGATAAAGGAAACTGATGATTTCCTCTAATTGATCATTAGATGATTACACATCAAGCAACTTTATTTGGGAACGCACTTAAAAACGACACGGTTCTGTTTCGACATCAACACGAGCTTCCCCGCAGGACTCACACACACATTGCATTCATTACATAAATGTTTTGTGTGAATAATTGCTTTCAATCGGCGGTGAGATGGGATTAGTCAACTATTGTGAACTAGCCCCTTTATTTCTGACTCTTGATGAAAAGTGCCATCAGAGAGAGATAAGCAAACCTCTGCAAGTGATCTAATCTTAAACATGTTTTGGAATTGCAAAAAAGCTGTCAAGGCAGAAGATAATGACATTTCCTGATCTGTGCGCTGTTTCCACATTCGCCTATATTGACTTCTGCCGTTTAGATCAATTTGAATCATGTGTCTCATTACATTATAATGTATGTGGCTTTGGATAAAAGCATCTCCCAAATGCATGATATTATATTGAAATTGTAAATAAATATCAGAAAATACTATTTCATTCTTTCTACGTTTCAAAATTAAGCATTATGTTCTACTTGCCATTTCTTTGTATTTTTGAAAAAAAAAAAGAATTTAGTAAAGAATTGGGTACTTCAGCAGGAAGATTATGTTATCTATATTTATGTTTGGTTAGGTTATTTTTATTTATGTATAAGTGTATTTCTAAATCCTGTCACCACTTAATTCATTCATTCAGTCATTTGCTTTCACAATTTATTTGAAATGGCCCTGCAGTGTGAAAAATTAATTATAAGTATAAATAATCCATGCAATAATTAATATGAAGTCATTAAACTGCACCTATTACGAAAACACAGGACACTACAGAAAAAAAATTATTAAATGCATTGTGATTTCTGGCCAGTTTTTAGTAAGAAATCTGCCTATATATATATTTTTTTATTTTTCAGTTTTTAGAGAATTTCGAGTAAATATATGAAATAGGCTCATTTCAGTAATTTTCTGCAAGTCTGATTTTATAAATCTTTTTTTTTTTTTTTTTTTTTACTGTTATTTCACCATACACTGACAAAATAAATTGTGTGGGTTTACTCTGAAACTCAGAACTAGCAAAGTTCGCTACAAAAAGAAACGACACTGAATTAAACGTGAAAAGAAAGAAAAAAATCTAAGTCTTTAAGCCGTTTGTTCTCATAATCTCATTTTGCGTAAGAATGGCATGCACATGCATGAAAAAAATGAAATTCACTAAAACGATTTTTTGTAGGTTTCAAGATGGCGTCTCCGAGAGGCATTCCGAAGCGCAATGCCTCTCTGCAGGCTTTGCTGATGTTGGACTGAATCTAAGATCCCAATTGCTACACAAACAAACAACATCTGTAAAACCTGCAGATGTTTCAAACAAACAATTCCCGTCAGAACATCAGCCAGCGCACTTGAACCATCACGGCACCGACGCGCGACGCGCTCTGATAGCGCGCCTGGAAAACAACCAATCAGGTGAGAGGTCGCGGCGGCTTCTCGACTAACCCCAGGAGGCCGTAATTAATTAATAGTTAGCCATATCATAATTATCATGTTTAAGACATTATATAATATAACCTGTCTGTCTGCCTCTAAAACAGCATTTTATTTATGTCTGCACACATTTTCCACGTATAAAAAGATTCCTCGCGGAATAAACTAATCAAAATCTACTTAAAACCACGTAAAAAGCGATTAAGTTTAAATAAAATGCATTTAAGCAGCGCACATGCCCAAAAGTAAGCAGCGCGTAAAAGCGCGCTGAGAACGCGCAGCGTGCGATCGTGGAAATGACTGAGGATCTACTTACACTGCACGGGTGGATGAGAGGCAGAGGCAGCAGCGATAAAGGAATCATCACCACGAGAATGAGTTTCCGAGCCGTCCATATTTTTTTGATCAAGTCCATTCTGGCACCTTCCAGCCTCATGGGAGAACGCTTTGTTCAATTTAGCTCTGAGAAGTCCAAGAAGTTGTCTTCGAGAAGTTTGCTTTACTCCCCCTTCAGCTTTTTATGACTTTTTATTAACTTCTTCTGGTCCTGCTTCCCTTTTCGTGCGTTTTACGCGCTGTGCGTCTTCTCAGAAAAGTGTGCATGGATTGAGAGCGTAACTTTTCTCTTTGGTTCCTGTTTGAATGTGGCTGTGGTCCTTCTAGTCCCCCCAGCAGTGACTGCAGGCCCTCTTATAGGATTTCAGGGTGTATTGATGAAAAGGACACCGATGGCTCTTTTGCGTCTCCACCTGTAAATGCGTCTATTTCTGATTCACCATGCTTTCTTATTTTTTTACACTCTAAAATATCACCAACTGCGCTTAAGCATGCATGAACCGTCCTCTCGATTAACTTATTTCCCGTGTGCGCTATAAAAACCTTTCCTAGGATGAAGATGAAGTGTATGAGTACGCAGTAAAGCTAATTTTACTTTAATCTAGCCATATCTCCTCCCAGTTTAAAGCCGGACCAATCAGAAGTGAATGAGTGGAGTTTATGAATGGATGTGGGGTCGCGGGGTTGCGATGCCCACGAGCCAAATTGAACAGTTTAGATGCAACAGCGTCGGTTTCTCAGAAGAAACCCAACAGGGATCAGAGAACACCGTTGAGACTGTCAGGAAACAAAGAGCAGAAGCACCTGCATTAACACACGCTCAAAAGATCACAATAAACCCACAGCCTATATGTCATGATTACGCAGAATGTAGCGCACATTTCATGTAAGCAGGCGATCGAGTGCATTGAGTGCTGTATATATACTGTATATCAGTCAATGCCTAATCATTCTTTATTATGGCTGTTTTCCACATGAATTATGAACAAATGCAATGCAAATCTTCATGATGTGCGTCCTGACATGCTTTTTAAACTGGTGTTCACATGTGTGCTTCTCCAACTGATCCATTAAAAGAAAGAAAGACAGAAAAGACATCCACAGGTAAATATTAAGCATTTATGAAAATGCCAATGGCTTTAAACACAATGTGAAATGTAAGGTGTGCCCAACTGTAATTCTAATAAAATATATGATTTATTTATAATATTTAATTCTATAATTTAAAATGTTATAATAAAATTCTAAATGATATATGTATACTAATTATGTATATAAATCCAGTAAGGTGTGTCCAATTAAAAAAAAATCTAATAAAATTATGTTGCTAATTTATAATATTTAATTAATATACTATATATATATAATATTATATTATATTATTTATAACAGTTATTTATATTTAATGAGTATACATATATAATTTACAAACTGTATTATAAAACTGAACATTTATTTATTTTTATTATACTAATTTTATTATATTTAAATGAAATGATTTAATTTATTATTAATAATTTATAATATATGTATATTAAACACTAATTACAGCATAAAATAAAAATATATAATTATAATTAATATAGTAAATTGCATAACATTTATTCATTTACACTCGTTTATTATAAATATGAACGATATAATGTTTTAGAAATTGTTCTTTTCTTTTTTATATTATATTATTATATATCAGACAAATATCTACCAGTGGCTTCTTTGCCAGTTTCTAGTCTGTATGTATAATATGTATCTAGTCTATTTTACTTCTGCACAAAAAAAGCACCAATTAAATTGAAATGAAATTAAACTGAATTGCAACATCAGTCTGAATCTTCAATCTGTCCAATACATTTGACCATAATGTGCATAACACGCCACCTAGTGGAAAACAGAGCAATTACTGTAACTGAATTGGTATTTTTCAAGTAGAATTAGTTTTAAAGACTGTGCCTTGAAGTGCTGTTTCAAGAAAATATCTGCAACGTAATGCAGCCAACAAGGAATACAAATCTCTGTTTGCTGCTTTTCTGTTGTGTAATGTGCTTTAAGTCTTTGTAATTTCTTTCCGAGCGAGAAAACGTAATCTGAGAAAATGCTGTACTAAAGCAAAGCTTTGTTTGCTCACACTGGGGGCAGAGCTGTTTGTGTGCTTTTGTTTGACTTTTATTCTGGAGTGTAATCACGTTACATGTTTGACACACGTCTAAATCATCGGTCTGCTCCCCATACAGTCAGTAGGGTTGCATAACCTAATCAATGTTGCCTAAGTTACCTGTTAAGCTCTTTAGGGTTTTAGCAGCGGATGAATGTCAGGAGAACGGCTGCTCCTGCGTGAGGCTGTGAAAAGACCGTGTTCTCCATGACACAATGCTGAAGATTAAGTGCTGTCCTCCACTTGGACAGCGTTAAAAGGGTTTGATGGGGTGAGAGGAGCCATTAAGATCAGGTTTATATGGCACGATGTGCATGGCCGAGGATCTCAAAGCATTACAGAGACTTAAAAGACGGGCCGAGGTGTTTGATTAATCAACGGAACAATCCGTTATTCATGCTGAAGAAGTCTGACGCTGAGAGGGAAGACTCAGAAAGAGTGTGGGACATCAGGACTGTTTGCTGGGATGAGATGAGAGTGTGATTGTTTTCCTCTCAGCAGGGTCACGGCGTCTGTCACCAGCATCACTGCACAGAGACATCACTGTCAGCTCTCAACGGGATATTATTAGCTGCTGTCAGCCAGCGAGTGACATGTGTTGCACTGATACTGCTTATAATCTTCAGTATAAAAGGATCAATAACAAGAAGAAATGAATGAATAAATGGATGCTTTTTGACAGATTCTTTGTCAAAATGTGGCCCAGATGACTTGAACTCAATTTAAATCAATCAATCAATCAAATGACTTGAAATGACTCACACAGCATCAGTGATGATTGTCATGTGTGAGGTGACTTTATAAGACAAAGGCTTTGCATGTTAACTGGTATATGTTTGAATAGAAATGGAGAGATTAAGGCATATGAAAATTAGTAAGTATACGAATGGCATCATTAAAAAAGACATAATTAAATAATATAATGACTCACACTCTAAAAAGTGCTGGGTTAAAAAATAACTAGGGCTGTCAAACGATTAATCGCGATTAATTTTTTGACAGCACTAAAAATAACCCAACCTTAACCCAGCCGAGAGACGGGAATGAGTTGTTACTCTTTTTTGGGGTCATGCTGGCACATTATGGGGTACGTTGTCAGCTGTTTATTGACACTGATTTGAGAACAAAAAAATATTTGGAATATGAAATATACTATATAATTATACTACATTTATTATATGTGTAATAAAAGTATTATTATTATTATTAAATTAGTTAATTTATTTATAAATTTATGTGTGTGTGTGTGTGTGTGTGTATATAACTTATTAGATATTGTAATATTGCATATGTTACATACGTTATATATATATATTATATAATATTGTATATTTCACAAAAATATGAAGCCGCACAACTGTTTTCAACATTGGTAATAATAGACAATAATAATAAGACATAATAATAACATTGATAATAAATGCTTCTTGAGCAGCATATGATTTCTGAAGGATCATGTGACACTGAAGACTGGAGTAATAATACTGAAAATGCAGCTTTACAACACAGAAATAAATTAAATTTTACAATATATTCAAATAGAAAACAGTTATTTTAAATTTTTAATAATATTTTACAATATTACTGTTTTTACTGTATTTTTAATCAAATAAATGCAGCCTTGGTGAGCAGAACAGAATTATTTTAAATATATAATATTATCCCATACTTCCTTTTCTGTTGTTGCATACTTTATTATTATTTTTATAAAATTGTAAAAAAAAAAAAAATATGTATGTATTATAAAAATATGATGCAACTGGAATTTTAGTTTGGATGAGGGTTAGAGTTAGGGTTTACCATAATTATTTAGAACTAAAATGTACTAGTAAATATAAATATGCCAGCACTTTAAAGCCAGTCTTGTAATCACGTGGGGGAGAGAGAGAGAGAGAGAGAGAGAGAGAGAGAGCAGCGCACATGTACATGAGGATGTGTGACTGACTGCAGAAACGAGCGCAGCTCCGCCGTGTGTTGCATTACGCAAGCGGCTCATAATCAGCAGTGGAGCTGCAGCAGCGAGCAGCTTACAGAGGACAAACACACAGCAGTGCTGCATGAGAGTCAGCATAACTCTCTCTCTCTCTCTCTCTCTTTGTCCCTGAGCGAATAGCTTGTGTTTGGCTGGTGAAGTGCAGGAGAGTTTCTGGAGTCGCCAAGGACCAGCCGACATGAGCGACTGACATTCACACTTTCCATCTTATTTTTAAGCCCAGACTTCGATGGCTTTGAAGGAGAGCCGCCTCACCTGGGGCTTCCTGCTATGGTCTTTGACGTGGAGCTTGGCTTGGACTTTTACGCCACATGAAGGGTCTTCGGTCAGTCCCATATTTCATCGCTCCACTCCACCTGCCACCGAGACGGGGATGAACAGCACTGAGGCCCCTACGAGCAACTATACAGGTGGGTACAATAACAATATTCTGTTATTATGATACAATGAATGCATATCACCAGATAGTGCTATGCAATAATTATAATTATCAAATGCACTCAAAAAGTTTTTGCATGTGTTGTAGTGCATGCTCATAATCTCCTAACAGCATGTTTTGCATAACTTTTTCAGAAAGAGCACACTCAACCTGCAGCATTGACAGTCAACTATATTAAAACACATGCACTTATTGTGAAATTCACGTGTTGGCTTTAAAATGTAAAATCTTCTTAAGGGTTTACATACAAACAGAGCTTTCATAACGGCTCCGAAAAAAAAATCACCAGTGCGAATCAGATCAGCCTGAGCTGCATAGAACTCAGATTGGATTTATTATGATTGGAGAACATATATAATATCCCAGCCGTGCATACTTTGAGCGTACTTTGCAAATAGTTTATTGATGTTTCCTGGCCTAAAGTCAATATGCATGACAGATTTGTGGACCTCTGATATTATCGAGGTAATATATGAGTTTGATTGCAGTATAATGTATCTGTGAAGGAAAAGACTCCATCCTCAGGTGTCAGTTACCTTGAGGTTTATTGCTCAGGTGAAACAAAGGATGCTTTTTGCCACGTGGCAATGGCGGGCAGTGGGATAGTTGGCAGTTTGTCAGTTCCGTTACAGGGTTGCCAGCTTTGAAACTGAAATGGAGGGGGTTTTATCGCCACCGTGGCCATGACAGAATTTGCCCTGCTTTCAGCTTTCAGTGCGCCGCAAACCTGACGGAGTCTGAAGTGGGTCTGTCCCGAACATGCACTGCTCAGATTTCATCCTAAAGTCAAAATAAATTATATTTTGCATTAAGAAAAATAAATATATTTGGTTTAAAGAAGAAGTTTGTTTAAGGACATCAAGATTTTTTCACTGTGACAATTTAGCACATTTATCCCCATAATTCTTACTGACATAATGCAAAAAGAGTCATTACTGTAAAATAATAAAAGATATATTATTTAATTTGTCTTTTTTTTGCATGTTATTTTTTCTTGTATTATCTTAAGTTTCATTTAGAAAATCATGTTTTTTGAAAATAGTATTACTGTCATTTTTGTTTTGTAATGCATTATGATAAATTTATTGCATTACAGAATTTATATAAAATATATTATACAAAAAATTATTTATAAACAATGGTAGTAATTCTTATGCCTTTAATTTATCTTGATTTTAAATTAAAAAAAAATATAATAATAATAATTGCCATTTTTTACTACATTACCGTAACACTAAAAAACTCATACCAAAAACATTCAAACACATTAAAGTAATAAGAATTTGGGAGAAAAATTAATTGCTATGATAATAATGCAGATAATCCATAATGCAGGGTTATTTTTAGTTGATATACTAAAATAATTAAAACTAAAACTGATGTAAAAAATAAAAACCATATAAAAATATTTTAAAATGCAACAAAATCACAAAAAAAAAAAAATTCGATTACGAGTCCGACTCTCTAACCATTAGGCCACGACTTCCCCTAAAACCTTAACTAACTTCTTGGTTAAGGTTAAGGTTAACTAACCTTAACCACGACTTCCCCTAAAACCTTAACTAACTTCTTGGTTAAGGTTAAGGTTAAGGTTAAGGTTAACTAACCTTAACCACGACTTCCACTAACGACTTAACTAAAATTAAAATGAAAACAGAAAATATAAAAATAAAATCTAATGGAAAATATTATGAAAAACTGTAATTTCATCTCAATAACACTTGCATAATGCATTTCCTTATATAAAAATACATAATGTGGACACCTGTAAAGTTGTTCCAGTCACTCATTTACCTGCAACACAAATACAGAGGCTTCCACGTCACTTCTCTAAAGGGATTACTTAACTGACAGTGTTAAAGAGAGAAAGCCGAAGCACACAGGAATAGCTGGTGAGGTCAGCAGACGAGTTACTCGTTAAAGATGCAAAGTCGTACCACAGTGTTCCTTGCTGAAGTTACATGATCATGCATTGACAAACTGGTCCACTCAACCTGTCCCACTGGAGAATGTCTCAGTGCAGCTTGTGGTCAGGCTGCATCATCCCGGCCTCCTCAGCTGCAGGGACTTGTGGGTAATCAATTTTTAATGCACAGCCCTATGCTTTATTTAATCGTGTTCTATTCTAAGAGAAGCTCTCTGGTGCGACCCTTGGGGAGTATGTGAGACGGGACGGAGGGGAGAAAAAGAAACTGACAGTTGAGTTATTTATTTATTTTGCCATGGAGTCGGATTGCTTAACGCTAGCAGCATTGCCATGCCAGTTAAGCCGGGCTTAATGAGACCAGCACAGGACTGGAACTGGTGTGAACAATAAACACCATCCAGTGACCCTGCCAGCTTAATCACACTGACTCCAGCACAGTCAATATGAGCTCCGTTTGACTGTATATTGACAGTGGAGATGGACAGTGCAGTGATGAAAACTCGGTAGGAGAACACAGAAGACGCTGAATCCTCTGTGGGAATGTAGAGAGACTGGAGGAGAGGTGGATTATGGGACAGAGCGAGGGAGAAAACACCCTGTGGGTACTGATGGAAATAGAGAAGGGAAAACTCCCAGGAAAACTTTCTTGCTCGCATACACTCACAGACACACTTAATGCTGTCATTTGGATGGACTTATGCACTTATGAACATAAGTCTTGATATTGTGATTATTGAAATTTATTTTTTATACTTTTCTATACTTTTTCTATTCTATTCTATTCTACTCTATTCTATTCTATGCTATTTACTTTAGTCCAGTGATGAAAAAGTGATAGCAACACATTTTATTCAATTAAAAAGTGACAAGTTCTATTCTATTCTATTCTATTCTATTCTATTCTGTCATGATTTAGTCAAATTATGAAAAAGTTATAGCATCAAGTTACATTCTATTCTATTCTATTTAGTCCAATCATGAAAAAGTGATAGCAACAAGATGCATTCTATTCTGTTCTATTGTGTGTGTGTGTGTGTGTGTGTGTGTGTGTGTGTGTGTGTGTGTGTGTGTGTGTGTGATTTAGTCCAATCATGAAAAAGTGATAGTAACAAGTTCTATTCTATTCTATTCTATTCTATTCTATTCTATTCTGTGTTTTATTTAGTCCAATTATGGAAAAGTGATAGCAGCAAGTTGCATTCTATTCTATTCTATTCTACTCTATTCTATTTTATTCTATTTAATTTAGTGCAATCAAGGCAAAAGTGATAGCAACAAGTTGCATTCTATTCTATTCTATTTTCTGTTTGAGTGAAGTATTTTTGAAGTCTTAGCACATTTAAAAGTGGTTTCTAACCATCTGTGGTTCGTGTTTGCAGGCCTGAGCTGCACATCGCTGCTTCCCCCTCGGCGAGGTTCGTTCTATGTAGAGAAGGGCAGTGGGATGTCCGTGGGAACTGTTTTGGCGTTCTGGTGCCTCGAGGGGTACCAGCTGGTGGGCAGCGAGAAGATCACCTGTGTCCTGCGTAGCGACACTGCTCAGTGGAGCAACTATCCACCCGACTGTGAGGGTCTGTGTTCACTGCCATCATTTCTGTTTTAAGAGATAAAAACTCCTAAGAAATGCACTCCTGCTAATTAAATCCCAGATTTTCAATGTGCACTATTGTGTAAATATGGTAGCCATTCCTAAACCGGAGGACCGCGGGCTGAGAGTGGCCGTGCTGGCATCGGTAGTGAGCAGCATCGTCATCCTCGCCATGTCCGTGTCCTTCATCATCTGCTGTCTGCAGGAGCGCATGAGCAAAGATAGGGCAGAACGGACAGACGGACGGGGCAGGTATGCACATCTGGGGAGGAAGAGACAAGGGAGCTTAAAATAGGCAAAGAGGATGCTAATGATTTCTCTGACTTTCCAGGACGAGAGACAAACGCAAATCGTCCTGGAGGAGTGAGTGCTGGCTGGAGAGAGATGAAGGAGACTGGGAAGCTTTTCCACCACCTAAAATTTACAACCTTTCCCAGCATCTTGACCCCCATCTGACCCCTGAGAGCCCGGTCTATATGGGGGGACTAGCTGGTTACGATAACCACGGGTATCAGAGGTGAGAAAATGAGCATTGTTAAATTAAAAAATTAATGGATTAAATCACGAAAAATTACATTTCTGGTACTATTTAAGAGACACAATTCTGATTTTCTTTCTATGAATTCTGAGTAATTGGTAATTGCGATTTTTTTTATCTCACAATTCTGACTTTTCTTTGTATGTTTATATATAAATACTACATATATAGATTTATATCTTGCAGTTCTGAGTTTATATCTCACAATTCTGCATTTCATGCAATTCTGCATTTATATCTCACAATTCAGAGTTTATATCTCACAATTCTGCATTTATATCATGCAATTAAGAGTTTATATTCTGCAATTCTGATAATCAGTCAGAATTATGAGCTATAAACCCAGAATAGTAAAAAAAATAGTCTGAATTGTGAGAGAAAAAGCTGCAATTATCTTTTTCATTTTTTATCCTATGGGGGAAACAAGCTTCCATTAAAAATTTAAAAAAAAAAAAAAAAAAACAGAATTGTGAGATGTAATCAGAGATGTAGTCAGAATTACGAGAAATAAAGCCTGAATTGTGAGTTAAAATGCTACAATTACCATTTTTATTTTGTATCCCATGGTGGAAACAATCTTCCATAGTAAACAGTTGTGCTGCTTAATATTTTTGTGGAAACCATTATGCATTTTAACCATTATGCATTTTTTAGGATTCTTTGCTGAATGTTCAAAAAAACAACATTTATTTGATATAGAAATCTTTTGTAACATTCCAAATGTCCTTTTAATCAATTTAATGTACGCTTGCTCACTAAAAGCTTACATTTTTTTAAAAAAGGGTCTTTTTGTTTTGCAGGAGTCAAGAAAACCTCCTGAAAGCTCCTCTTCCTGGTCTTTACCGTACGGAAAGTCATATGTACCCACATGTGGTCCTGCAGAGGGTTCCCACACCCACAGTGCCGAGTGCACCCAGCGCGCCCGTCTACCTCCGCCTCTCCACCCCTCCGCCCACAGAAAGCCCCAGCGAGCAGCCCGCTCTGCCGCCGTACCCCAGCGCCGCTCCACAGCGTCTGTGGCCATAGAAACACACTTTTATTCAGAACTTTTACAACTGTCGCCATGACGACGGATTACGGCCCCTACGTGCAAACGGCTCCTGGGGTTCAGAAAACCAAAAGAAATGATGGACTCAAGCTAGAGCCACCTAGATCACCACACACAGCTAGATCTAGATGTTGGACCAGGTGTGGGTCCAAATGTAGTTACATTTAGTATGTCGCATATGTGAGGAGATTTCTGAATGACTCTAAGGAGATCCATTGTGTAGTTTCTTGGAGAGGAAAGTTATATTAGGAGAGGTGAGGACCCCATACTTGTACTGTGATCCGCTCCAGGGTTTATTTTTGTTAGTTAGTACTTTTTATTTTTGTGGCAAAGGTTCTGACTACTTGCACTCATGAAATAAAAAAATGCAACCGTGTCAGGTCACATTAGAGCATCGATTTAATATTTCTATGTTTTTATATTATGGAAGTGTAGCAGAATTACACTGATATCCAGATTACGGACATACATTGGGATCTCATAAACCTATAATATTTCAAACTTGATTTTGTTTATAACAAATAAAAAGATTAAGATCATTGTACATGTGTATTGTACTTTTATTGTCCATATATATATATATATATATTCTTTGCTAAATAGAAAGTTCAAAGGAGCAGCATTTATTTGAAATAGAAATCTTTTGTAACATGAAACATGTTTTGTAACATGCTGAATCATGAATTTTGTTGCTCTGAACAGCTGATTACATTTATTATTTACAGTACCTAATAAATATTCACGTAATAAAATGATTCTGTTTAAAATGACTATTGTTATAGACTCCATATAAGAGAAATGGTGTTTTTACACATTAAATTATGAATGAGAATGCTGTAATGTTGAGAGGCATAATGTCTAACAGTTTAGTTAATTGCTCTAGGTTAACTAGCACTCCACATCAATAAGAAATGGAAGCGTTTGCTCAAATAAAACCGACTCGTCTTTACGCCCAGAAGATGGCGCGATTGTTCCGCGTTCATTTCAACATGCATTTCAGTCATAAAACAGTAAACACACACATCTCTTGCACTAAACCGCAATCCTTCCTCCTCAAATTCAAATAAAATAATATACATTATAAATTTCTACATTATATAGTAGCACTATAAAAAGAATAGAACAGCCAAAAATGAATATTCTGCATATCCGTGAAATTTTACCCCTGAAACACAAAAACAGAAGTTTAGCAGAATTAAATAAAACTGCAAGGACACTCCACAAGAACCTAAAATCCAAGCACCAAACACCACCAAATAAAATTACTTCATACAACTTTCACGCTATATTACATGTCGGCTGTCAATTTCACCAGCTATAACGTTTTGTATTCATTTGTTTTTTACGTTTATAGCCTATCTTTTGTTATTGCTGCATGATGTATACCAGGGATAGGCAAATTCGGTCCTGGAGGGCCGG
>JAFVLL020003786.1:0-49988 GCA_021397915.2 Tor tambroides
AGAATCCACAGATAAACTGCACACTATATACCTGAGTGATCTCCCTGACCCAGAAACAGCGGAAGAAGACATTAACACCTGGGCCACGGTATGGAGGGAGAAGTATCAAGATGTTTGTCCTCCCACCTCCATCTCTGAGACATTGCTTCATAATGAAGCCAAAAACCTTCCAAATGTTGCAACCCTTCTTAAGCTTGTGGCCATGTTGCCCAGCATTAGCATGGAGTGTGATCTAATGAAGACAACGCTAAACTCTTTGAGGACCTTACTCAGAGATGGTATCTTCAGCAGGGGCAGTAAGACTGATGCAGTGATGCTTCTTATGCATCGCCAGACACTACAGAGCCTGGAAGAGGTGATTGAGAAATGCATGGCGGGTGATCCAGAAAGTAATCAGTTTCTTGCTCAGGTGTGGTACATTTCTTAGTGTTTACACTGTTAATAATTCTCATTGTCCAAAAATATCAAATTAACACACATTGATATCAAGTGATAAACAAAAAATGTTCCTTTTTTTATTTTCTTCATACATGTAGGTAAAGTCAAGAGTTAATCACCTGAGAATGGAAGGTGGTAAGTAAGCTCAAATGGGCTTTCAAAGTAATGAAATTGCTGTTGTGTTTTATTCTGACACTCTTTCCTGTCATTTTCAGAGGTGATTGCCATGGCTCCACAGGAGATGGCTGTAGATGCGAATGGTTCGGATTATCCACAAGAGGCAAATGTTGCTGGAATCGGTCAGTAATGTTAAATGAAAAATATTAGTAATAAGTAATTCTCTTTTTATTAAATATTATGTCTCGTCCTTTTAGATGTAGAAACTGCTGCTCCAGAGGAAATTCTAGTGGAAACCAATAACTCTAGTGAAATAGAAAGAGCTGAAGAAAATACACCTGTCCAGCCATCATCTTTAATACCTAGCAGCTCAGACAAAGCCACAACTGCAGCTCAAGTCATCCCTGCTTGCAGCTCTCTGCCAACCAGCACACCTGACCAACCAATGGAATCTGTCCAAGATGCCGCTATGCAATCTACAGCAGCAGGACGTAATAGAAGTGATCAACTGATCGCACTTGTTCAAGATGTAAATGATAGGTCTGAAGTACTTGATCAGTGTGGAATTGGTCTACCAGTAACAGGGGATCAAATAGTTACTAATCAAGGTGGAACTGAGCAGTCCAATGAAGAAGAGCCAGTTAGCACTGTTCAGTCAGCATCAGCTAATCAAAGTGAAACTGATCAACTTATGGAATTTGATCAGTTTGTTGCCACAGAACCAGGTGAAACTGACCAGCCACCAACAGAGGAACAAAGTGTACCTAATCAGTTAACGGCAGTTGCTCAAGTTGATACTGATTCATCCATAGTTGCTCAAGATGAAGGTTGTCACACAGTAACAGGCTTAGCAGATGGTCAGATTGTGTCAGAGGATCAGAGTGAATCTGTTCAGCTCATGTCAGTTGATCACAGTGTAAATGATATGTTAGAGTCAGTCCATCGAAGCGAAACTGATCATCCCATGGAAATTGATGTGAGAAATGATCCATATGTAGTTGAAGATCAGAGTGGAAATGGCCAGCCAGCAACAGGGGAACAATGTGTAGTTGAGCAGTTGGAAGTTAGTTCAGTTGAAACTGATCAGTCTATTGTAAAAGTTCAGGATGAAGCTTGTCAGTTATTAACAGTGATAGCAGATGAAGGAGAAACTGGTCAACTGATATCAGTGGAACAAATTGGATCTCATGATCTTGAGGCTGTTGATAACTCTGGAAATGATCATTCTGTAGCAGCAGGTCAGGACAAAACCGGTCAGTCAGTAACCAAAGATCAGATAGTAAATGATCAGTTTGTGGCAGATGGTCAATTTGAAACTGTAAATTTAGTAGTGAAAAGTCAATATTCTGTTCAGACAGAACATGGATTAGCAAATGAAGGTGAGTTAATATCAGAGGATCAGAGTGAATCTCATGAGCTCATGGTAGTTGACTCTGGAAAAGATCAGTCTCTAACATCAGATCACAGTGTAGCTGGTCAGTCAGAAATAGGAGACCCAAGTATAACAGAAGAGTTCATAGTAGTTGGTCAAGTTGAAAATGATCATTCCATAGTAGAGGATCAAGATGAGACAGGTCATACAGAAACTGGGTTCCAAAGTGAAGGTGAAACAAGTCAGTTAGTATCAGGAGATCAAAATGTATCTGATCACCCCATGGTAGATGACTCTGGAAATGATCAGCCTGTAACAGCAGATCAAAGTGTAACTGGTCAGTCAGAAATAGGAGACCCAAGAGTAACAGAACAGTTCATTGTATTTGGTCAAGTTGAAAATGATCATTCAGTAGTAGAAGATCAAGATAAAACCGGTCAGACAGAAACTGGGTTCCCAAGTGAAGGTGAAACTAGTCAGATAGTATTAGGAGATCAAAATGTATCTGATCAGCTCATGGTAGATGATGACTCTGGAAATGATCAGTCTGTAACAGCAGATCAAGATGTAACCTGTCAGTCAGTTACAGAAGATCAAAGTGTACCTGATCAGTTTATAGCAGTTGGTCAAGTTGAGTCCGATCAATCTGTAGTTGAAGGTAAAAATGAAACTGCTCAGACAGAAACTATATTACCACACGAAGTTGGAACTAGTCAGTTAATATTAGGGGATCAATGTGGAGCTGATCAGCTCATGGTAGTTGACTCTGGAAATGAACAGTCTGTAACAGGTGATCATAGTGGAACTGGTCAGTCTGTCTTACCAAATGAAGTTGGAACAAATCAGTTAGTTTTGGGAGATCGTGGATCTGATGAGCTCATGGTTGTTGAGTCTGGAAATGATCAGTCTGTAACAGTAGAGCAAGGTGGAACTTATCAGTCATCACCAGATCAAATTGTAACTGATACATTTGTGGAAGTTGCAGGTCATCAGCCTATAGTAGAACATCAAAGTGGAAATGATCAGCTTGTGGCAGATGAACTCTGTGGAAATGATCAGTCTGTAGTAGAATCTCAAGGTGAAACTATTCTTGCAGTTGCATTGAATCAAAGTGTACCTGCTCAGTCTGTGGCTCTTAGTCAAGGTGGAAATGATCAGATAGTACCAGGGAATCAAAGTGAAACTGATCAGTCCAACATAGATCAGGTTGGCCTTGAGCAGCCCAAAGTAGCTGCAGATTGTGGCACAGATCAGTTCAGTTCAGTTGGTCCAGATTGCTCAGACCAAGAAACTGCAGCAGTACACATTTGCCTTGATCAGTCCTCTGCAATAACTCCAAGTGTTACTGACCATTGCACACCTGCTTCACCTGAGGATATTACTGATCACCCCATGGCAGCAGAATCTGAAGGCACAGTCCAGTCTGAAGTAAAGGCTCAGGATAGTGCAAACCAAGTAGTTGCCCTGGATGGCACTGGACTACAAAAAATAGTTTTTACCCCCTACGATGTTGTTGCTCGAGAGGAATTGCTCAAGGAACTGTGCAACATAAAGTTCTTTTCTATAGTCACTGAGGAAGAGTTTGCCATCGATGGCCAACCATACATCTCTGTAGGAATACACTACCTTAACAAACAAGACATAAAGTGTGAAAATATATTGGCCTTTATCCCGCTCTCCACAAACATTACTTCATTCGTTGATACGCTCACCATCGCTCTTTCTGAGAAATGGGGTTTGAACTTGGCACTCTGTAGAAGTCAAACCTTGGCAAGACTAGGTGCCTCAGTCTCTCAGATGACACAGGCTTCAGCTTTGCTTTCCCAGAGACTCCCTCATGCTTTCAGTTTCCCAAACCTTGTAACTCCAAAATCTTTGCTAGCCTGTTTGTCCTCCCTGAGAGAGATAACTCACTGTTTTGAGTGCTTGGAGCAGCTCTTCATGTGGTTCTCTGAGGATATTCAACGACGTGTAAGACTAGAGGATGCTGTTGTACATTTGTTCCAGGAGGACGAAAGGAAGGCCAGTGAGCTGAAAGCCAAGATCAGCAGCAATCAATTGGCAATGAGCCATGAAGTTCTGGAACTCACTACAGACATTCTAGAGGCCATCATCTTTTGCTTGAATGAGATGAAAGGGAACCAAGATCATGAGGCAAACACAGCAAAGGCTCAGAGCTTCCTTTCTGCTATCCAAAATTTTGATTTCATTTTGACAGTTGTGATTATGAAAAACATCTTGAGCCTCACCAAAAGCATAAGCATGAGTCTTCAGGGAAATTCCTATGATGTGTATCAAGCTGTAAACCGGGTGTCTGATCTACTGCCCTCTCTCAGTGAAATGAAGAACAGTATTGACTCGCATCATCAAACCTGGTTTCAAGAGGCTGTTGCTTTAGCTTCTAAGCAGGTACCTTCACTACAACCACCCTTAAATGTGCACTACAGAGAGGACATCAGTACAGGGGCCGTTGAGCACTGTATTGCTGAGATGGAAGGACTCTCCCAGGATGTTCTGTCTGCTGTTCGCTGCTTGCAGGTTGTGCCTTATGTCATGTCCAAAGTGGAGGGATGCTGCAACAACACCGAGTTTGTCAGGCTGTTCCAAGATGTCTTACCTGACCCAAACTCCTTCCAGGATGAGCTGCAGAGGTGGAGGGACAGGTGGCAAGACTGTATTGCCAGTCATCAGCACCTACCTGACACTGTTCTCGGCACTCTCAAAACTTCTGACATTGAGTCTTTTCCCAACATTTCAACTATCCTTAGGCTCCTGGCTGTCCTGCCCATCTCCAGCACGCAGAGTAGCTTCACACAGGGAAAGATGAAATCTGAGCTGTACCCTCTGTAGTAGGCTTGGCTTAGCTAGCTGCCCCCAAACAAGCTGTCTAATAGGATGTCATACACTGCTGAAACTTCAGAATGTCCCACTGTATTCTCTAAACTGTAGATCACATCTGACTGTAGGTTTCAGTATGTTTATTTTATTAGTTGAATTAGACCTGTACACTTTAAGTATAATCACATAATGGTTTTATTGATGTTTTGTCTTTTTTATTATTTCATTTTCTTTTACGTAAGTGGCATGGAAAAAGAGGACTGCCAATTGGGACCAATGTCTTGCCAAAAAAAAAAGAGAATAGGATGCCCTTGGGGGGCCTTACTGCTTTGTGCCTTTATGCAAAAACCATACATAACACTTTGAATCATGTGACACAAAAAGTCTGGATGGACACTTTCACACCACACTTTTTGGGAATTTCCTAATATCTTCAGGAACTTTTAAAGACTTCAAATCATATAAATATTCTGAGATGCATTGTGAGGAAAAGAGAATCATGTTTTATCACAATGAATTATGACTGTGTTATATTGTCAAAATGTCATCCCACGGCACAAGCTAAGACCAGTCTCTCCCTGTATCATTATGCGTGTTACAATGTTTCATTTGTTTGCAGTTTTATTTAGATGAATGGATTTTTCTGTAAACATTTCTCCCAGAAGCCCTCCTCACAAAGGAAGCGTTCATATATATTTGACTAAAATAAACAAATAAAATCATTGGAAAGAAGCAGTGTTTTACATTTCAATCTCTTTTCAATTGAAAGACAGAATATTTAAGGATGTCCACAAGATGGCAGTGTACACCTATTATAGTTTGGCATGCACCTGTGGGTAAGGACTGATTCATCCGGGGGTTTTTGTTGTTTTTTTTCCCTGAGACTTTTCCCTAGATGATTTGTTATGCATAGTAGAAGCTAATTTAATTTTAGGAACATTAATTTATTCACCCTCAATGAAGTTAGTGTGTGTAATGGATTCATTTGTGTGTGTGTTTTTTTTTTTTTTTTTTTTTTTTTTTTTGTTCTCACCCACATTACTGACACCAATATCTAGAGAGCAGGGTGACTGGTGCTAATACATGCATAATAAAACAGCATATTTAATAATGTCAAATGATACAAAAATTGTTTAAATAATTGCAGTTATGGATTTTTGCTGCTTTTTTTTCTTTATACACAACACAAACCTATTTTCTAAATGGAATTTTGTTGTGTGTGTTTTTTTTTTTAATCAGTTGATTAATTGGCTCTTAATTTAAAGTGTTTATATTTATTATGCTACACTAATGAAATTTCTTAATGTTACACTTTTGTGGTGGTAGTCTAACAGCTGTTGTAATTGGCTGGTTACATGTTTTATCTTATTGTGTTATCTGTTCAGTTACTTTAGTTCCTTGTTTTAACTAATTTATTTATGTGTGCTTTTTCAAACCTTGATTGATATTTTTTTTTTTTTTTTTTTTTTTTTTTTTTCCAAACTAAGGAGAAGAATCCCACTTCTGTTCACCACTTCCTGCCAGTGTCCACTACTCTTCCACTAAAAGTTAAAGGTAGTTAATGATTAATGTCTTCACTTTTTAATGCCTTTTTTAAGAGTTCAGGCTTTTCACAAAATAGCATTAGCTCCCTGTAGCCTGTCGATGATTTGCAGCCATTCTTTAACCCTTGGTTCATAGACTCCAGATCCATCACAGAATATTGTTTTCAGGAGTAGATTTCGAGATGTTGTTGAGAAGCAATCAGTCTCCCATTTCCATGTAACATTGGACCTATGATTCACCCTTGGGGGCTAAAGCCTTTGACCTTTTAGGGTCGTTTCTTGTGAGAGCAGCAGTAGATGTGGTTGGAAAGGCAGGAAAATAAAGCTATTAACAAGACAACGCCACAGTAATTACAACTACAAATCAATTAAGGCATGTTTTATTACTTTATTGTGGCAGATTGAATCTATGACTTGCAGTCAAGAGAAAGTAGAGTAGCAGTTCTGAAATTCTTGAAGACTATTCCAAAGAATATGTATTTTTCTTTCTTTGCTCCCTAGGGTAGCATTTCCAAGTTTTTGCCAACAGCTTAAGTGACTTAAGTTTGTATCAAGACAAATGTATGATTTTTTTTTTAAAGGATCAACAATCTCATCAAAGCACTTTGTGCAGATACATTCGTTCTCTAATCTTGCTCTGCTGTTAAATGGCAAAGTGTGGTTAGACAATATTGTGCAACATCTATTCTCAAAACAATTGTTTGTTTGGTCAGTTCCCAAACGATTTTTTATGTGGTGTTCGATAGTGTGCTGACAAGCCAAGTCTTTGCCCATCTTTCATCGACCAATGTGTTTCGCATACCACAGTGGTTTTGATTTTCTCCCCATTTTCCACAAGCAATAAATTATTATTTGTGAGATCTGCTGGCCAGATTTTTATGAATTCTTTGTGATATTAATTGTTGTCAAATACAACGTTACAAGTTCAACATTTAACTTCTCTATCTTATCTTTAGAAACCCTTAAATGTTCATTAAGGACAGGAGTTGCAACATCACAAGTTGAGTTTGTTCATTATCCTTCCAGCCACAGAATAGACCTCTTATTGTCAGTTAATACTGTAGTTCCGAGGACACTGTTGCTCAGGTTTTTTTTGTTTTTTTTTAGATTATTTTAAACGTTCAAACTATGAAGATCTAGCCTATCTTTAAAGACAGAATTGTTGTTCCTTTGGCAGCCTTTTGCAGGCTAATAACATGAGCCTTAAAACCACTGGAGCCATTAACGGCAGCTGAAATGCCAAGATACGCTTCCTCTTGTGAACTGCTATCTGGGATTAGTACATTTCCTCTCTCTTTCCTCCAAAAGCACTCAGTCTGAACATTGTTTCTCTCTGTGTGTTCATCTGGAGCATCCTCTGCTCTGATCACACTGTAGAGGGCTCATGTAGTCTCTGTCTGTAGGCCGAAACAGAGCTGCCCTCTCCCTCCTCTCAGAACAAGGGTCTGATTGTGTCTGCTCAGCCCGGTGTGAAAGAACTATCTCTTCGTGTTACCCCTGCTCATCCACAGAGCAAACGGATCCGTCTCCTCTAATGGTTGGGCAGCCCGGCAGCGCTGTTTGCAGACAGGATTATGTCGGAGTCCTCCAGTCTTCTCTAGCCTTCAGAGACTCTCCCACCATCAGCTTTTGTCATAAGCATTTGATAAGTTCTAAATTGTCAGTAATCTTATAATCTGTTCTAAAATCAGATGTACTCTTTCAAATGGCTGATTAAAAAGTATGTTATATATTTCATCACTCTCTGTTTGATTGTATCATATCGCCTGCTAATCTCCTGGCCAAACCGAGAATTGCCCTAATTGAACTCCTGAGCTTGTTTCCTGCTGGAAGTCAAGGCTGGGCCATGCCGTAGGACCTGTGGCGGTGCATAATCATGTTCATGCACAGCATGGTTTTAACTATACTCCTGAGAGAGAGAGGCAGAGGACTTAACAGGATTTTATTTCAAGGTTTCCGCGCCGGCAATCCCTAGCCAAAATTTCAGAACCACCAACAAATAACGCATTTGGTTTGAGTTATTTCGATGTCAAATATGTTGGTCAGATCCGGAAACACTTCAATTTTTTTTTTTTGGTCAATGTACTCTGCATGTAAATCTAGAGCTTAACATCAGATCTCATGTATTTAAATGCCATGGATTAACCTGTGAGTTTTTAAGCAGTTTTAGTGTTTCGACTTTCTCCCCCACACTTATAACTGAACCTGAGTACATTGGAAGTGAAATGGGTATATCTTTGACAGATTAATATGGCTATTAGAATGCTTGAAATAACTATGCTTTTTGGCTTTCTAAATCAAGAGTATTAGGAATGTGTGTCACTGATTAATTTGCTTATGAGAGTTTGAGGTCTGAGTGCCTGCCGATATGAATAATGCCCTGCTGTAAGAGTGGAGGGCAAGTAGGATTATCTTGTGATTTGAAGTGATTAGGTTACCGCTCTGGCAGCCTTTTCTCCCAACTACTTTGCTTTCAGATCGGAGCGTCTGTAGTTCTTATAACTGACCCTGGTACTCTGGTTTCTTTTTGCTTTAATCCTACAGAAGGCTATTGATCAAAAACAGATGTGTCTGTACAGTTTATCTATTGTTCTACTTGTTACCTCTTTCTGCCCTGTTAATCTCCACCGCCTTAGTAGATCAGTGTTCATCTAGAACCAAAACTTTTGCCAAGTCTGTGCTCTTACCACCCAGAAAGCTTACACCATTCTCTCATTGGTTCAAATTCTCTTAATCTTCAGAAACCGATATACAAAAATGAATTATAATAGACCACGTTCACACAGCAGCAGAATGCGGTGTCAGTCATGTATTTAAGTGCCTAATATGGTTACATTTACTTACGGAATTACAAGAGTGACGACCTCGTTCTATCCATCTTATTTCTCAAAGCAAAATGCAAGCTGTTTCATGTCAATGAGCAAGACTTCAGATTCATTATCTGCTATATGCATTTTTGAACCCCTGGTGTATGAACTGGACCCTACTGGATAATAACTAGTTTTCACATCATAAAATGCAATAGCCACTTGCTGCATGTATGTCTCACGTGTAATGCCTTTTTTTTTTTTTTTTTTGGCCAACTTGCACATACTGAGATATGAGCTGTGTGTTATCTAGGTTTTAAAACTAGTCAGAGAGATCAGCGGTCTTATACGCAACTCAGATGCGCTTCACTCAAGTATAAAAGTAGCTATGGGTTAATTAAGATATCACAGATAAACAATCGCTGTCACAATGGTTACAGGTGATTTTCAAGGCTAGCAGGAGAACAAAAAATTAATTGACATTGCTTATTCATTCATACAGTAGTGATTTGAATGCTATGTAAGTGGTTGTGTGAACAGGACGGTTCAAGAGTGAAGGATCTAAGTTTCAGCAACCTGAGTGTGTGTAGCTTCAAGAGAGCAGCCATACATCTGTTTTCATTTTCTTCATTTTGGTTTATCATTTAATCATTTATACTGTTTTTATTAAACTATATTTTATATTACTTATTTAACTTGCAATGCTTGTGATTGTTTAATCTAAAGATTGTGGGGTTTAATAGAATATTTGTCATTACAAATGAGAGGGAATATCTCAGTTTCAAGGTTTTATGGAATGTTGTTGCAAAGCAGTTTGATATAACAACACTTTATGGATTTCCGCTGGTCAGAGAATGTCTGCGCGACTAAGATTAAAACCCTGCTCATTTTTATCATCACTTTGTCTTCCGCCTTGTGCTCCTTCCTGGTGTCCACTGTTACACTCTCAGGCTTATTGAAGAGTTTTAGGTACCAGACAAAATACAGTGTTACTGATTTACGGTACCAGACAACATCGATATCTTCTGACAGGCTCTTCTAAAGAGACTGGATCCAAAATTCCTGGCAATAACAAGAGTCTCACCTGTTATCTAGTTGTCAAGTTGTCAAACACTGACTGTGTGTATAGCTAAAATAGATACTCCTGACTGTTTATTCTAAAATAGACGTGCTATTTCATAGACGTACATGATGTCCTGTGTGTTGGGTGTTAAGGCCAACTGCATTTCTCTGGCTCTTATGTTGCACAGTGGCTTTTGATCTAGCTTTTGCTAGGAATGCTGTAGCAGCATGTATTCTGCCTGCTGTCTCATTTCCAATGACAGTGGTCATATCTCATCTGTATAAACCTCTATAACCCACCCACTTTTGTTGATGAGCAGCTTCTTTTGATCTAGTTTTGAGTAGAAAACGCTCTTACCACAAGTACGTCTCTTCTGACCGATAAAATCGCTGTGATACTGATTTTATCTCAACTGTATCGCCTGTCCCAGCATTCTCCTTGGCAGATGGGTAAAGGCTTTGATCTTGTACTGAGAGAAAAGAAATGCTCTCTCAAATGTGGACAGGACAACATGGACACACAAGGCAATGTCTGTGAGGCCTTTCATGTTCCTGCTGTTTGTAGCCCTAGTTTAATTCTCCTTCCATGTTTCACGCTGGCTTGTGAACAAGCGTTCATTGTTCCTCCCCTTCGCTTCCTTGTCTTTCCCACCTATTTTATCGTTTACAAGTGGAGAGATCAAACCCCACACAGCTACAACACTGTAGCAACAAGCCACAGAGCATCGAGTTCCTCGCATGTTTGTTAATGATTAAAGAATTTGCTTTCATGAAAGGTCTACCTCTGCTTGTAGCAAGTTTTGTCATTTTCCAAATCAGTTTGCATATAACCATATCTGAGGAACGTCTTTGAAGTAGCAAATGTTACCAGACACCAACAGCAAAAAACAAACGGGTGCATGTTCCCATACAGTGAGACAAGTCACTTGTGTTTTTGAAAGTACCTCCCATCTGGTACATGAAAGGGGCCATCGCCTTCAAAGAGGGGAGAGAGGGCCAGTCCTAAACAAATGGCCCCTTTCTGAAGAACAGGTCCAAACTCTCTGAATTGGACGCTGAACGTTTTCTCTCCGAGTTCTCCTGCTGAGTGTGACTGTCCCACCGTTTTTACAGCAAAAAGCACCTGAGAACACACAAACCCAGGCGCAAAAGCATGTTCTGCGCTTTTTTTGTGCACTGAAAGCATTGAATTAGTTGTGAGTGGGAGCGGTTCTCATTCTTGATGTTTAGTGTATGTAAACTTCCTAAAATGTTCTCCTAAACAGTAATTTGTTTACATTTAAGCCATTTGAACTTTAGCACCACCGTGCTTGCAATAGAAACAAAACCTCAGGATACTGGCATGCCGACATAAGCTGTTTGTCAGGTCTCTCTTCGTTCAGCCTATAAAATCATGATTTGTTTTTATGAGATTGCCTAATTAAAACAGGTTTCAAAAGAACAGCCAAAACAAAGCTTCTCCCACCTTAGCTTAAATAAACTGGCTGGACACAGTGCTGCAGCCAAAATGATGCATTTCCTCCTAGTTTAAACAGCCAGTCAACGACAGACTCTCCATCACGGCGTAGCAGACAGCACCAAACAGACGCTGCCGCCTTTCTAGTGTCTCAAACAAATGGATTCTGTATTTGTCGGAGACACAGAGCTGCTGAACAATGTTTCAAATCAACATTGTTGCTGTGTTCTGTTTGGACTGTGTAGATGTTTTGCCTCAAACGGGTAACGATTCCCACCATTTGTTGCTGGAACCATGCATTCACGCAGAGCATTGTGTCTCACTTTTTCTATTTCAAGTTGGACTTGTCTGAAAGTCAACATGTATTGCTTACTGGAACAAAAGTTAGGGTAATTTCTGTTATTTTATTGTTTGAGTGGTATACAAGTAGATTATGTACATGTAAATATTGTGTGCATTAATGTAGACACACACGCACACATTATATATATATTTTTTCATGGTTCATGGTTGTTCAATAGACATACATGTTTAGTATCAAGTCATAAATTAATATATAATGATGAACACAGGTTTTATTATATAATATTGTCACAAGACATTAAAATTTATTTTGTCTTTGAGTGAAGTTTATTTGTTCTTGTAACTTTGCATTCTTAGTGATAGATATCAGGAGTGTGATGTGCAGCTCAGATGCAGCCGTGCAGCTCTAGCTCTGCGCCGCTGACAGTCACTGAGACACGAGACAGCTGTGAGCAGGGCAGAGACCCGAGACGTCAGGGGACGGGGGGCACTGTGTCTCTGCACTCCTTCAACAAGCTCAGAATGAACGATCTGAATATGTGTCAGGGTAAATGGCGCTATGTGTCTGATGATGTCTCAGATAGAAGACAAATAGCGAGGAGCTGTTGGCACAGCTGCTGCAAATGATTCATTATGCAAACGTTAAATCATTAGTCTCAGTAATGGCATTAAACTTCACACATGGATAGCCACCACAAAATGTCTAAAACTGCTAAATCGAGTTAACGTTTCAAATGCGAAATGTCAAAAAAAGAGACATTTTCTCGTTCAAAGCACATGTATTTTTCTGCCCCATGCATAATTTCAGTTATATAAACCGAAGTAGCTCTCGTGCCCTCTATGAACCAGCCTAAGGCTATATAAGACTCTCAATGCTGGTAGAAGAAGGCTGGAAGATCAAAGGGACTGTGGTGTTGATCCTGGTACGGGAAGGAATTGAGAGGCTGCGTGTTAAAACCTCTAACACAGACACACCAGAGAGGTCATGGCTCTTTTGGTCAGTCTTCAGTCCCGTCTGACCTGATATTAAGAGTTCATGCCCATTCACATCTCGCTGCTACTAGATGCTTTTCTCATCCCTCATAAAATGGCTGCAAGACTTTGTTTTTCCATAAACAAGCTGCTGTTATGGCTTCACACCGCATCAAAATTAGCTTTCTGAAAGATGTGAATGTGTGTTTTTGTTTACTTCATATAACAGATCATAAATAAGTTTGTTTTAACATTAAAACAAGACCCATTTATTGATATTTCCATCTGTCCGCAATGTTCAGAATGCATTGAATCTCGAAAAAAAAAGGCCTGTGGTTTTTATTCATGTCCAAAGTCTATTATCTCCAGCACATCCCCCTCAGTTTGGCTAATTCCCATTCCCGCATATTTAAATCATTTGCTGTGGGCAGATGTGTTTAGTGAAACAACGCATATATTTGCTTTCCCATCGCTTTGGGTCGAGATTAGAGCTCCACGGGCATTTCACGTTATATTGAGCTGAAACGGTGCAGCTTGGCGGCGAATGGAAATGTCATGCTTCGGCAATTGTCGGTGGTACCTCTTAAGAGTATCAGATTAGCTCTAAATATACATGCTGCCCTCTTTTCTGTTCTTTTTTTTCTGTTCGCTACTTTGGTTTCAGCTGTGAGAGAAGGATTAGTTTATTAGATTATTTCTTAAATCAATTAAACTAAAATAGTCATGCCTACAGTTTCCAATAGCATGCCTCTCTCGCAGGCCACATTAGAGTGAATGATTTAAGTCTGTGTGACATTTTGTCTTCCTGACATTCCTCACTATGCTTTATTATGCAACAAGACATGAAAAGAAAGGCATTCGGTGGGTCAATCAAGGTTATAGTGCATGATTTACTGCACATAAGTAAATACATTTCAAGATAATATGTTGCGTCTGGCGTTTACTCATACACACGCAAGACCTTGAACAAACAGGATCTGTGCAATTCGATTCAACTTAATAGCAAGAAACAGCCATCGGGGTTTCTTTTGATATTGAGGAGCGTCAGTGAATAACCTCGTTCAAACATTTGCATGTGTTACGAAGAAATATGTAGATAGTTGGAAAAAATGCATAGAACAAAACAGACTTTCATTGCTCATTTACTGGAAAGTATCTGCTTTGACCTTACTATTGTAATACTATACTTTACAAGCAATTTGCCATAAATTTCATGTCAATTTTTTCATTTTCAGAGTATGGACCTTTTTTTATTTTGCACTTTAGCTTTGATTTTTGTTTTTCTTGCTTGCTCTTTTGTTTCAAACTTACTCACACACCTACTTTTAAACACTTAACCACAAAATCAGTGGAATTGCCTGCTTTATATAAAACAGTAGATACTGTTAACAGTGGAAAAAGTCTTAATGATTGTATTTTAATTGCGTCGTTATTTGAAAATTGGGTTGTGTGGTGTGTTTTACAGGGGAGACTTGTGTGAGTGTTACAGAATTCACTGCAGGAGGCGTTTTTGGACCAGAGAGCCAGGTTAATAAGAGAAGCATATGGCCAGAGAACATCTTGACTTTTATTACACCATAGACACTATTAAAATGACAGTTACCTTAGATGGTTAAAATATTAACTTGGCCATTGTGTGTGGTGGGATTTGTAATAAATAGACACGCATACTGGCCTATTTTTTTATTCTATAACAATATTTTCTCAACACATTTATATTTATTATTAGCAATCCGTAATGATAATGAATCCTTTAGTGGAGCCTTTTATACTTCTTGATAGACCAAAAACAACAAAAGAATTGAATAGCTCATTTTTATAAATTAGGAAATATCTTTGCTCAGATGTGGACTTCAATGGGCTACTGGGAGGTTAAATCATTTATTGTGTGAAATGTAGAAGAACCTTTGTCATATAGTGGCTAATATGAAACGTGCATCCGTACATATTCATCACGATGAAATCATTATTAGCGTCCTTGGAAAATTGCCTTGTTTTTAGAGTGGCCAATATGGGCTGTGTACAGGACACGAGTGTGGAAACTCTGGCATACAGCCGCATAGCCTACTTAATTTTATGGACCATGCAAACACTAGAATTGCAATATTTCCAGCGTTGTAGCGAAGTCTGTGATTTTTATTTCCTGAAATTGATGCTCCCTCGATTTTTCACTAATTTCACCTTTCAAAGATTACAGTGCAGAAAATTAGTAATAGGGTGTCTGTTACATTTAGTGCTTTTAAAACTAGCAGGTGGCATGATATCGTGAGTGGTTTATTAGAAAGGAAATTTAATGCTGATATTTCAACAAATATCCACTCCAAAAATCACTACTTTACAAAATAATGGAGACAGGGTGGACTATTTAAAATCATGCCCTACTGACAAAATCTAAGATAAAGTGCTAATAAATCACACATTTGTCCTTGAGTTCACATCCTGAAATGATGATGATGATGTCATTATGTATTTATGGAATCATAAATCATTTTAATAGAGCATAGTTATGAACAACTGTTTTTATTCTAACCTAATCTAAAGTTATTTATAGAAAGAATAAATATTTTCCACTGAAATGTGTGTGTTGGAATAAGTTGGAAACAGAAAAGGAAATAAAAAAAAAAATTAAATAGCCTACCTACAATATCACAGTAAAAGTTTGTTAATTTTTCAAATTCATCGTTTACACACAGGCTATTCATGAGGGACACCTTTTTCGATGACTGACCCATAATGAAAATTGCTTTTTTTAAAAACCGTTGAAATTCCGTGTCAAAAGTAGCTAGATGTCAGAGTGTCACAGACTATATTTTCAGCGTTTTCTTTGGCTTGGAAACCTTAACCACTTTGTTATGCTAATGGCCCCTGACATCAGCTCGAGATCAAAGTGGCGCGCGGGCTCATATAATCTCGAGCTCCGTCTGCAGCGTCAGTCCAGCAGATTCCAGCGCGCGAGCAGCACCGCACCGCAGAATCAACACACATCTCTTTATCAGTGGACTGTTGCATGATGCTTTCTCATTTGGACTTTACAAAAACGGATTAACTCACATTTAGACCTTTGGCTCGAGAATTGTTGCTGGATTTAAATAAAACACACTTCTGGATTACTTTGCACAAGCGGTATTTTTTGGCGTCAGTCTCCGTTTGATAAAGGTGAGGATGAAAGTGCGTTACCATTTATTGTGCGCAAATTTCTTAACTTGGTATCTCAAGATGTTTTAAAGATGTTTTAGCTTTTAAATATCATCCCCAATGGAATTTAAAGTAAATCGACAGGGCAGTAATCTGCAATAGTAGCCTACCTAAAAAGTAGACCAGGGGTTATATCGCGTGAACTAATTAGGTTACATTTTAAGTTCACCTCGTTTCCCCCGAAGGTGAAAAAAACAAGAGATAAAAGATGAAGTGCAAACTTAGAGAAATCGCACCCTGCAAGAGTGAAACAGCTGTTTTATTACTTTTGCATATACACACACATAATAAAAGTGAATCGCTCATATCTTTAAATAGCCGTCATTTATATCTCATATGAGATTTGTTTAATTAGCCTGTATAAGAGCTCTGAAGAAATACTAAAATCTTTGGATTGCGTATAGCTGGCCATACGATGGTAGCCTATCTAAATTATAGATAATGCATAGGATATAAACTGCACTGCATTGTGTATTTATTTCTTTAGCCTATATTTAGTTCACTTAAAAAGAACACATTAAAACTAAAAATAAGAAAAGTCTAATTGCTGCTTAAAATTTGTTAGTGAAGTCAATGTAGTGTCAAAGCTACAATCTGTACTTTACGTTTTGTTATTTATTAAAAAGACTGAAAATAAATAAAATAATAGAAATTATTACAGTTGAAATTATAGTGGTAAATTCAACAGCAGGAAACATTTTAAATGTAATTAGTACTATAAGTACTGTCATTTTTGATACAATAGCTACCTATGTTTGTAATTGTAGTTGCGCTTTTAATGTATCATTTTCTGGGTGTAGGTCTATAGCCAGAAGGAAAAGGAAGAAAGAAAAAAAAACGCAAGCTCTCAGCAATCTGGACAATCACTGTCTGTATTTGAAAGCATCATGCCAGAGGCCAGACAGCCTGTCCACTGGGAGCTAGTATCTGTTTATTGCCCTCTTATTCCAGCAGATGGAATAATCTGAGAACATTTGATAACATTCCAAAAACTGCCACACCTATATTTCAGAAATTTGCATGCAGAGTACTAAAACACTGGAAAATTTGAACATTTTAATGTTTTTTTTTTTTAAAATCACCTATCTTTTTAATTAGCTTTTTTCAGTGTCTCCTTGTCACAAGGAGATGCAAAACCAAAAAACTAAATAGACATTTTTAATTTAAATGATATTAAATCCTCAACAACAAAAGTGATACAGTAATGCAATAGAATAACATAATACAGAATTTAAATACATTGGAGCAATAGTAAAGCTATTTATAAAGGCTTTTTATATTTTAAAAAAAATCTATGTCTGTAAAAGTAAGTCTGGTGCACATTAGTAATCATCAGAGTATAACATGAACCTAGGGTCCGCTGCATGTGATCTATGTAATCTGAATCTGATTTTTCTTTTTCCATGCAGGAGAGGGACGGAAATAAGGAATAAGTGCCATGGCTTTTGGCTTTTAATTATAACTGTGTCAAGAAGCAGTGGGGTCAGCGAGCACCTGCATCAGTGTCTTCTGATCGAGCTGGATCTTGTTGTACAGCATGAAGCGAACCTTCCCTTCTCTCCTGCTCTGTCTCCTTACATTCCTGCTCCTGTCCCAGCAGTGCACAGGAATCAGATGGCTGTGAGTTTATTCTTTATTTATACCGAAACTGTCTAAAATGCATTCAAGATGTTTTACAAGCCGACTGATTTGTCAAATCATCTGCAACGAGAAAATGGAACATGGGAAAAGATGTTTTCTTGGTAGTGAAAAAAATGGGGTAGGAAAAAATTCATCACAGAATTTTATCTTAATTCTACTAAATCAAAGGAAAGTTCAGCTGAACACTGTTTTCCTGGTAACTTGTGATTTCTGCAGAATGTGCCGTATTCGCATAATCATACTGTTGATCCATTGCGACAGATAACATGATGGTGGAGAAATTGGGTCGTGAAGAGGCCATTATGCATGCACAAGATGCTGGTAGAGGTTTCTACAGTCTTGATATTGCATGGCAAGAAATGCAAAACAGATGCCGCCATAAACACCTGTGTTCCCTGGATAACAAAGACGGAGAGTGTGTGTGTGTGTGTGTGTGTGTGTGGAGGTTAAGACATGGGTCTGTCAGTCACAACATATCATGGAACATAAAGTGGCGGCCCCTAATCTGAAACAGGCAAAGGTAGAGCGGGCATTAGTTGGTTCTCACGAATAGTGATACATGTGTGCATTTTAGTAACAGAGAAGGAATCATAAAAGCAATGCTTGAATTCAACAGGTTTCACAACAAAGTCTTACTGAAATTAATATTGTTTATCTCTGAAGTTTTCAGGGAGATAATTTCTAAGATCAAATCTGTGATTTGCATTTTCTACCATGACTTAACCTTGCAAAAATTCCTCTGGCATTGTCCGACAGCAGCTATACCATGGAACAATCACTAAACTTTTAACAATACCAAATCATCTTGCAGATAAACAACATTTTTTCCATTGGCAATTGCCTTTTGGTGCCTTTTCTTGCTTCCAAGCGACGCAGAAATAATCTTCTTCCATTTTGGTCTAATCTTGATTGATTATCTCTGGGAATGGGTTGTTGTTTGCATGCCTTTGTGTGAGACACTGAACAATTTTAGCCCGCAGCCTAAATGCGTGCGAGAACTCTTTCGCAAACGTATTTAAACCGTTGATGTTACTCCTAATATTTTAGAGTTGGCTTTAACCATGTCACTTTAAATTCAAGACTTGCCACAAATATTTTGATCACTTTTCACACCACCAAACATTTTAATGATCTTTCCAGTGTCTGTTTAACTTGTAATATAAAATTTGATTACATTTCTACAACTCAAAAGACATTTATATCAATGTACGCAGTTCGCAGACATCCAGTGTTCATTGAAACATATGCGTTTCCTCATCTAGGTCGCTATCGCAGACCACACAACACATCAACAAGACCCAGCACTGCAAGACGTTGCCAGGCCTCGTCTCCTCTCAGGCTCAGCTCTGTAGGAGTAACCTGGAACTCATGCAAACCATCATCCAAGCAGCACGGGAGGTTAAAAAGGTCTGCCAAAAGACCTTCACAGACATGCGCTGGAACTGTTCCTCTATTGATGCTCCAAAATTCCTCCCGGACCTAGAACGAGGTGAGATACAGAGGAAAATCATGTCCAAAGAGGATTTATTTCCAATTGAAGTCTATTTTGTGTGAAGCATTTCTGAAATCTATCCACAGATGTTCTGTTTAGACACAGCAAGCCCTAAATTTGCAAACGGGCCACTGTCCGTCCATTCCCAGCCCCTTCAAGGCATCCACACACCTCTCATTTTACCCAAGTGTGGTTTCCATTCAGGCCTTAATAGGTCTGAGGAATCCATCTAACTCTTTATGAGGGCAATGGTTTAAAAAGCAGCCTACGGTGATCTCTAAACACTCTCGCTCCGGGTAACGCAGACTATGCCAGTTAAATGCTGCAATTCAGCCTAAGTGCCTCGCTGCATGATAAAAGAAATCGTACCCCTGCCCACCCGGAAACCTCCGACCCGCAGAATTCTTGAGCGTCGCTCTTCTTTCTCATGCTCCGTTTGATGAGAGGCTTCACGGAGGAGCAGCGTTTACTGTGAGGACAAACAATAGGATCCATTCTATTCAATGAGAGATGCTATTGAGCGAGTTAGTCAGTAATAGACAGAGAATTGCCTTTTTTCTTAGTTTCACAGTCATTTAAAGCCTACGGATTTACCCTGCGTCTGACCCCTGCAGCAAAGATGTTATTTTCAGCCAATTAAAGAAATATGAAATCAATTAAATAAAACAGTCACAAAAAAAGATATTGTGTAGTCAACTTGTTTTTTTCCGTGGATTAACGATTCAGCGTCACGTCTTGGATTTCAACACGGCGCTGACACTTGCATGCTACGCTTTGATGGGTGGCTTAATCGTCCATCCTATTTTTTTATTACGAGCTTTTAGCGTGATCCAAATGCCAACTAAATATTGTTGAAGTTCTAGAGAACTGTATGACGTCCCTCCCCGCAGACCGTTTGCATTTTTCAAGAGTTAAAGCACTCCTGCCTCTCGTAAGTGCACCGCTAAGGAGACGGCCTTTGATGTACCTTGTATGGGGTCAAGTTGAGCCTCTCCTGTTTCTACACCTATTATCTTGTCATGACATATGTGCACTGTGAGAACAGTTCCATAATCTCCGCCATTATCCTTTCATACTGCGTACTGATGGGTTTCTTATGTTGCTTTGCTTTGCTTTTTTGTAAGGGAAAAAAATCAGTTAAAGTATGCAGAATTCATGTTTTCTTTTTATATAAGCAACTAATTTTAATCAGTTTTTTTGTCTTTTAGGAACGAGGGAATCTGCATTTGTATATGCGCTCTCCGCAGCTGCTATAAGTCACACTATAGCACGGGCTTGCACCTCCGGAGACCTGAGACTGTGCTCGTGTGGTCCGATTCCAGGTGAAATACCCGAGCCTGGGTACAGGTGGGGCGGCTGTGCTGATAACCTGCATTATGGTCTCCTCATGGGCTCCAAGTTTTCTGATGCCCCCATGAAGATGAAGAAGAAGTCTGGCTCGAATGCCAACAAGCTGATGCATCTTCACAATAGTGAAGTGGGCAGACAGGTAAGCGGTGCCTCACAGAAACCATGTGGCATCAATTCACTACAAAACCAAAATCACATGACTTAATCTGACAGGCAGTCGGGCATGGAGTTTGATTCAAACCACATTTATAATTAAAATGGGTTATTACTTTTGAGTTTGATTGGACTTCAAAGTATTTTTTCTTTATTTGATACATGATGTGTAATGAGCAAAAGCTGTCCAAATTCACTAATATGTTGCATTCCGTGTGTAGACTGTCAAAATGTCATTTTATTATTGTCTTCATCTGAATCCATTCCACTTTCCCCCCTACACAGGCTTTGCGAGACGCTCTGGTTATGAAGTGCAAATGCCATGGTGTTTCTGGTTCTTGCTCCATTCGAACCTGTTGGAGAGGCCTTCAGGACCTGAAGGACATCGCCATGGACCTAAAGACCAAGTATTTGTCAGCCACTAAGGTGGTTCATCGGCCCATGGGCACACGCAAACAACTCGTCCCCAAAGACATCGACATCCGGCCAGTGCGAGAGAATGAGCTGGTTTATCTGCAGAGTTCACCGGATTATTGCATGAGGAATGACAAGTTGGGCTCTTTTGGTACTCAGGACAGGTAAGACTAACTAATTAACAAATTACATACTCAACTGCTCAGCAATAAGGAATTTTTTTGGCTAGCCCAGACAGTCAGGTTTAAAAATTCCAAGACAATATTTTCACAGGCCCTAATGCGAAAAAAACCCCCACATTATAAATGTGAGATAAAAATGTAAATTTTTTAATTTTTGCTTGCCTGGTCAGATTTATAAATTCCCTGCCAATATTTTCACAGGCCCTAATGCAAGCAAACAAATAAATTAAAAAATATATTGTATTTCATTAATTTTTTTTTTAATTAAATATTCCATTTATGTGAATTCACACCAATCATGTGCAGTAGGAACAGACACAGTAAGTAACAGCGATGATTGATCATGAAAACACTTGTAAACATTTTACACCAACTTAAGCCTAGAAAAGTTGACATAACCAGAATCACATTTAACTTGCTTTAAAAGCCTTGTTTTTAACTTTCTGGTTTGTCGCTGATCAGAAAAACAACCTATTCCACATATTACAAGCTATTTTAATTTGGCAGGTTGTCTCTAAACACAATGATCGTGTCATGAGATGTTTGCCTTAGGTTTTTCATTGGCACTTTATAAGATGTCTCATCTCTTCCTCCAGTGGTGGCACTATTTTGTTTTGAAAAGCCCTGATAAAGCCGGACTGTGTGTGTACACGAGTGTCTCTGACATGTCCAAAGTGACTGTGTCCTCTTTACTGTTATCACAGTCTGTCTGTGAGTAATGCTGCTTTTCACAGAGCTAAGAGCTCTCAGCTGATAGCAGCTCTGCACACACAGATTAGCACGACAATGAATTCTTCCTGCTTATTTCCTATTGCATTATCAGTGGAGACACAGGTGTAGATTTAGGTAAGAATGGAATAAGCTCAGCTTCCTCACTTTTGTCATGTTTGCGTTTAAATGTGCTCTGTGTTGCTTTTTTTGGCTAAGCTTTGTGGAATTATTGGTTCATATGACATGAATTTTCTGCAATCCACAGTCCTAACTACAGCTCCAAAAATGGTGGCAGCAACAATAAAAGACATTAATGTCTATAACTTTTCAAATTCTTAAACTCAATATTTTCAGTTGTAAGCATTTAGGTTTTTATAGGCTTTATAGGTCAGTGCGCTGATAACCTAGAGACATGTTATGTGTCAGGTGCACTCAACACACAGTATACATCCTAAGCCTTAGTGCTGATAAAATTACTCACACGTGCTCCCTGTTCATATATTTAGTGCTTGGTACTTGGTCACAAGACACTGGTGTGTTTTGTAATCAATAGAGAACGTCAACAGGGAACTGTGTGTGTCGCACGTATTGCTTCCATGGTGGTCCCTGGTATGAAAGGGGTTCAGCACCTCTGTTTATCCCATCACCTCATACCTGTCTTTAAAACACCTGCTGTCCTCAGATGAACATTTGTTGTTTTGAAGTCAGTTTTTTACGAAGGGCCAGTTATTATAATTATACCATGCAACAAGGGTTAATCTATCTCATGAACCCTGTGAAGAAATCCAGGTCACGTTTTACCCCAAAGTCAGCAGAAAGTATGAAGAAAATCTGTTTTGCCTGAAGAAAATTTTTACATTGTGACATTATATTTGTGACAACTAGTTAAATTCTTATTGCTGTAATGCCAATAATGTGTGTGTGTGTGTGCGTGCGTGTGTGTGCGTGTTAAATTATATGTAAATTATGAGTAAAATGTCCCTACAAATTATGGCAATGCATTTTTTATGAAAATATATTATTTTACGAATATATATATATATATATATATTTAATATATTACAAATATTTTACTTATTTAAAATACAGAAAATATATTTCCACAGATTTTTACAGATCAGCAAAGTGCTGATAAAGTATAATGGCAAATAAAAATAAAAATAAATTACAGAAAAAAAAATCTGTACATATTTCTATAAAATTGTGTTTTACCTAAATATGTGTGTGCTTTTTCTCACTAAAAACATTGTATTTTTTCAATTGCACATCCTAAGTTTTTATAATGTTTCTATAATGAGAATTTTGGGATGTGGGAATGTGCTTAATTTTTATGTTCTAATGATAATTAAGCACAAGAATAATAGAACTACATATTGTAATATTGAAATGTCAACATTTCTTTCTTTTTCCTTTTTTATTTGATGTTGTGGTGAAATGTGACCTTTTTTCTGAGATTCCCTCATGAAATCAGGAACCTGCTATCATTGCACATCCTTTCTTTGTGATTTGAAGAGTCTTAAGATAATGAGCCGTGAGTGTTACCCTAACTAGACCTGCAGAGATGGCTTCTCTAATCTGATTTGGCGATGAGAGATGGGGAGAGACCAAATGACAAGCTTAGTGCAGCCCTGAACGTATCTCATCTGAAGTCACATTGCTCTGCATGTTCCTCATGCTGCTTTGTGAGCCGCAAGACTGCTATTAATGAAATTGGCGCATTAGAAGTTCAGACAGAACAACATCCCAGAGGCTTAGAGATGATCGGTATCACTAAAGAAACAAGAAACTATCTCGAAGTGAGTGAGCGCTGAGATGTGTTTTAAAATGTGTTTTCACTTTGGGATGAAACTTAAAGTTCTGCTCACAGCTGTTAAATTGTTAAACTGATGGTAAAACCAGATCACTTTAGAGACGTTAAGAGTTTGGAAGCAAAATGTCCTAAATTTAGATTACTTTTTGGTGCAGGTCACCAGAACATATGCTACTCATTGAGTCCTAAAGCATATTTACCTGCCTTTCTGCCCTTTCAGCATTGACCTGGGAGAGAATTTAACTTTAGTTTTAAATAACAGCATTCTTCACCTCTGTCTCGTAGTAGCCATCCCCTCTTGTCTGTCTCTCAGCACCCAGAGCATTAACACCACACAATTATAAAACAATGCACTTATACTGAGAGGGCTACACACAGGCCGACCCCTAGTGTATAGAGTGTGATTTATGACAGGGCTGTTCATTGCTCAAGTTGCCTCAGGCTTCAGTATTTGAGGGCATCTGCAGGATCCACTTAAATGCAGGAGAAAATGTTCCCTGGGTACAAATCAACTGGCTCTTAAAACGAGTTATAAGAAGGTTTAATGCTGTTGGTTTAATATGTGGTTGGGCTAAATGTTTACCTTGGTTTGAAAAGACGCTTATGTTTAGTAATTTCTCTCATGGTCACACACAAATGTTTGGTCATCTATTTGTGTGAATGTATTTTTGAAGTCATGTTCCTGAAGTTCCATGTAGAAAACAGTTTAGATTAGGTATGAGTTAGTTGCAACTGACTAGTCAGTTAGTATATTTATTTATTTTTAAGGTATGTAAATACATTTTGCTTAATATTGAATTTTTAACTTATTTAAAATAAAATTAAATAAAATTAATGTTAAAATTGCCTGTTTTATATTTTCAAAATAAAAATGATAATAGATACAAGAAAAGATTTCTTCAACTTTTTCATTAAAAAAACGATCATTTACTCAATATAGAAAGGTGCTGAAAATAATACTATTTTATCAAAAATTTGAAAAAGGTAGAAAATATTTCCACAGATTTTTCTATAAAAAAACATAAGTCCTCAGTATTGAAAAGTGTTGATGTCAAATAACTTAATATATATATATATAATTATATATACACACACACACACACACACACACACACACACATATATATATATATATATATATATATACATTTACATATTTTATAAAATCTATAATAAAAATATATTATCAAAAATATCACAGAAAACTATAGAAAATATTTTTACTTTTTATTTTATATAAACAATATTCCTCAGTATGAAGTACTAATAAAAATAATATCATATAATTAAAAATGGACTTTTATAAAAAAAGAAAACACATTTCTATAAAAATGTATATTTTTATTATTTGCGTGTTCTTTATCATTGTTTTTAAAGATGACCTGTTAAAAAATATGTAAAAGTTGCCTAAAAGGCATTCCTTATGAGTGATTATTGTTGCCAAACCAGCAACACCAAAAGTGTTTATTATGTTTGTTGGTGGTACAGCATGTACTATAAAGTTCTTTTTGTCTGTTTCTTCTGCAGGCAGTGCAATAAAACCTCCAGCGGAAGTGACAGCTGTGATCTGATGTGCTGTGGCAGAGGCTACAACCCGTACTCAGAGAGATTGGTGGAGCGATGCCACTGCAAATACCACTGGTGCTGCTACGTCACGTGCAAGAAGTGCGAGAGGACTGTGGAGAAATACGTGTGCAAATGAGTCGGCTCTCCATCTCTATAGCACATACCTATTCTCAGCTAAACTAATCTAAAGGAGATCTGGAATGCGCTCTACTTATTGTAACAGAACTGGACAGAATTCTCATTCGAATTCCCAGACTTTGTGGTTGAACGAGCTGAAAATTTCAAGACTTGATTCTGTTCTAGATATATTCAGCCTGGGTGTGGAGCATAACCTTTGTCTACCTGACTTACTTGGCCACAAATAACCAAAGCATGTTACCAACGAGGCTTTCTTTTGTCTTACGCTTTTCCATCTTATATGCTTTTGAGAAGACATGGTTTATTTTTGGCTTTATGAACTTTTATAAGCTGGACTTGATTTTTTACTGCACAAATGAACGTGGTTTTTATTAAAAACACCCAGCTCACCGTCCTCAAGAGGATTTTTACTCCTCATCGTTTTTTAAAGATAAAAGCATATGCTCCTTTATCCAGATCTTAAAAGTCTATTTTCTTACACAATACCTGGGTCCGTTTATTTTATTTTTTTTCGTTTAAAAAAAAAAGGTACATTTTCCCTATTTTTGGCATTGATTTTCAGCCCTCTTTTTAGAACCTTCGGAATTGCTTGACGTTCCAGAGGATTCCACATTCCAAGTTCTAAGGGTTTCAGACCTCAGTGCTCAGATGGTACTTGATTTTCACCAGTTAAGACTGTTTAATAGACTGACGAGATAAAGAATGTGCTGATCACGCAAAGGGAACTTTAAATGTGGCTTTTGAATGAGGAACTTACAATGGCTTCCATCTGTTGGTTGGTTACTTCAATTCTAGAGGGAGAATACCTGTATTTATTCCACGTATATCAACAAGGACATTGGACTGTATGTGTTGTGCCTTGTTATATTTTTACCCAACATAAAAAAAATGCTGACATTCAAATGCCAAACCTCTCTGAGCATGTGAACAGAATAAGTGGGTCACCTATTATGGCCGTAATAAGTCGTGAACCACTTATCTGTGGATGTACATACTGTCATTTTTGTATGCTGAATTAAAAAAGAAATATTTATGAACTAATTAAAAATCTTTACCATTTAAACCTGTAAGACTCCCTTTTTTCTTTGAATTCAAATGGACTTTCATGAGATGTTGAGCAAGACTAACTGCAAAAACATAGTTGTCATTCATTTAAGTTCCATGTCTTGAGCAAATAATAATTTAGCACTATTACAAATGACACTTCTATAAATCATCTCACACTTGTTATTGTTCCGATTAAAAGCACACAAGAACCAGTCTCTCAAACTCAAAAACCTTGGGAAAGTGTTTGTTTGGACACCATAGCCTAATAAATAGCAACGTGCTAGCGCTAGCAAAACCTCGCGCTTGGCACAATGAGCTCAACTCTTTCCAGCATTTAATTGTCCATTACTCAGGGGCCTGCAAGTACGACTGTTGTTTTATTCAGGTTTTACAACAACAGAGATGGAGTGAAACGTTACATGAAAACAATTCAGGCTCAATTTCTTTATTACGTTCAAATTTCTTCGTAATTGCTTCTCGTGGTACGACCAGAGCGGAAAGGGATTTTTCAAGATGTTAGCGTTAAGACGAGCCTCTTGGCTTTAGCTCTGTTTTAACACTTTGAGGTCATGAACACCACCAGGCAAGCACATGTTCTCCATGTTGATCGAGATTGTAAGAGTGCAAACTCTTACAATCAGAAAAGCAGACTGGTTACACTTTGGAGGTTTTACAGAGTTTTGTTTGTTTGCGGTAGTCAAGAAATCAGTGTGGGGGTGATTAGCACATATTCTGAAAGGATTTTAATGATGAAAGCGCACAGTTCGTATACAGAACAGTTTCGCCTTGTTAGCTAGCCAAGCTGTTGTCATGGACTCATAAGGGTTTTTCATGCTGAGACTGCTCTCAGGCCAAGAACAACGCTGGTGTTTTCATACATGCCGAGGAAAATCCTGTAACAGAAAATCATTTGTAAAGAGGGACCGCTGAGAAGGAAGCGACGTGCTCGTACATCACACTTCAAATACAATTGCAGATAGTAAGCAAGCTCATTACATCCTGTTCTCCATATCACTGTTGAACCAGACTTTCAACGTAGATTAGGGCTATTATCCTAATAACATGAGTTTAAGCTAAAAATCTAGGCTCCAAAAACATCCAACATCCAGTCTGTTCACTCACCATTTTGTGAAAATCACATGAAGCTCTTGTAACTTCTTGTAATAAAATCAGTTTATACTACAATGAAAAAAAATTTGATGTAGAAACAATTTTCTACAGTAATAATTACTTAAAATAGTATTTTCGTATAATGTACTCTGGTAATCTTTGTTTTACTTAGAAAAATATTGATTTTAGTGTATAAGCATTTGTGAGAAAGATTTTTTTTTAAACTTGTGGCTTCAACATCTTGAAGAAATGTCGTTCATCAAACCATTACTGTGTTATTTGTACTAGATTGAAGCACTGTATTTTGCCTTTATTTATTCATTACATTTTTTTCCCCAGTTACTGTATATGGTCTCTTCCCGAATAAGTGGGCAGTTCTTGTCCAGAATAAGTTGGAAACTGTCCCAGACTTCAAAGGAGTAGTTTACCCAAAAATGAAAATTTTGTAATCATTTACTCACCTTTAAGATATTTTAAAGAACCAAACAGTTGTTGGTCCCCGTTCACTACCATAATAGGGAAAGAAATACTATGGAAGTCAATGGGGACCATCAACTGTTTCATTACCAGCATTCTCCAAAATATCTTCTATTTTCAACATAAAGAAACTCATACAGGTTTGTAATGACATGAGGGTGAGTAAATGATGACAAAATTTTCATTTTTGGGTGAATCAACCCATTGAGTCAACTTTAAGTTCACATGCTCAATCAAAGAACTTAGCATGGACACAGTCAGTCATGGTGTTGAAGGCACTGCATGTCTATGTGCGTCTAAGTTTGGGCCTGTTTGTGGGGGCAGGCAGGGCAAAGAGGAAATAACCATCTTGTGCAGATGGGAGGGATACCTCAGCACCCACAGCTAGTTCTGTCGACAGACTCAAGGACGCCTCTGTCAGTTGTGTGCCCTGTCCTGGCAGCTGGAGGTGGGAGTTTGGGGTGTTAGTCGCCCCTGTCCTCTCTCTGTCAAAGAAGCCTGAGCTATCACCAACACTAGGGACTCTCAACTGATGAGTGAGAAGACACATGACGGGGTACCCCGATAAAAAAGAGGATAGCAAACATAGAGACAACGCTTCACAGAGAACGTGGAGGTCCCACAGTCTCTCTCTCACACTTACTTGTTTAGCCAGTATCCGTACCTGTCACGTACACCTTTAAAGGAGTGTGAAGGTCTTCCTGTCATGAGGTGGAAGTGTGGGATACTAATCATAGACTAACACAAGTAACTAATGGAAACAAACGGAAATAGAAATTTTGGCAGATACTGATAGGCAGTAATTACTTTTCAGGCTGTTGTCAATAACATTTTGTCTGATATTATAATAATGCTAGCAGCGTTTGCTAAAGAAAGCATCACTTTTATTATTACTCATACTTACGTCATACTTTTTAAAGTATTAAACTTTGTTGAGTGCATATGTCAAAACATACTCAAACAATCTAGCAACACTCTAAGAACCACATAACAACATAATATGCTAATGACCAATAAACAGAATGCAAAAAAAAAAAAAAGGTTTTTAGAAGTCAAATAAAATAAATGTTATTGGAATACATTTTATAAGGAAATACTATTTCAGTCTTTCTACTTCAAAATGTAATGTGAACTTTATTTATTTTGCTATTTCTTTGTAATTATTTGCTATCAGTTTCTGAGTACATTTTCAAAGTATTTTTTTTTTCTGTGTAGATCTCTTTCTGTTCAGTTGTTTCAAAAAAAAAATTATTTTCAAAATAAAGCATAAATCTACATATAATTCTACTTGTATCAAAATATCATAATGTACAGTAGAAGAGATGTGGAAATGTTTAATATTTTTTCTAACCAGGCAGAAAGAAAAGAGTATACTGTTTCAAAGGTTTCTTAAAAAAAAAAAAAAAAAAAAAAAAAAAAAAAGAAGAAGAAGGAAAAAAGTTATGATATTATATCTGATGCCAGTATCAGCCAATTCAGACCTGTGCTGATCATTTAAGACAATAATATTGGTTAATACTGATATGGTCATATACCATTTATTATTGTGCATCCCAGTCTAAAAACATTTTTAATTTATGAGGGTGTGTATTTGGCTAAAAACACAATTTTATCTCATTTATATCATAATTTATTTTTTATAAAGCAAGAGAATGTACACTTATGCCTAAATATGGAGGCACTGAAAACTTACCTTCTTATAAAAATATAAATCACCAAAATAAATATATTTGATTTGGCCTGAATAGCATGGCTTCATTGCGGCAGATTAAGTTTAATTCAATTCAGGAGTTTAGGAATGTTATTTCTCCAGTCTAGGCCTGATCACCTTGAAAAGGGGACAGCCAAGCCACATTTCTATATATCTATATTTTTATTCATTATTTAATTGAATTGGTTTCCTCTGCCTAAATTTGCCCTGCTATGCACAAGCTGAAATTTAAGACTATTTTGACTACATGAATAATTTGTAACTCAATTTATATTAATTGCTCATGGCAAAACTGATGATACAGAAACAGTTTATACTTTTAAGAAATTCGAGCTGATTGGAAGATTTTAAATATCTGTCAGTTCTTCAAGTTTCTCTTTCCCTAAGATACTTTGAAACTAAAACCATCAATGTGTGATTTGCATCTTTAGATGTGTGCACAAACCCCAGCATCATGTCCTGTGTGGATGCTGCTCTGAGGATTGACCTTATTTTGACCCCTGTAAAAGCAGGATTAGGCTGGGATGGGAGCATAATGCGTGCTGCTCAAACTCACAGAGATTTCTCCCATCGGTGTCCTGACTCAAAGCCAGGCTGAAACGGAAGCAGGACCAGGCCCGGATTGGCTAATCGGGAGCACCGGGAGGATTCCCGGTGGGCCGGTCTGGTTTTTTCGTCGCTAGGGCCGGTCGCCACTGGGTTGAAATATGGATGCTGTCCTTAGACTGCCTGCACTCACAGCAGCCCCACTCTTTTTATTTATTATTTTCTCACAGCTCATTATTATTATTTTCACTAGACCATATCAATAACAAATTCTCAATTGATAATTAATCATTCCTTTTGCGTAGCCGTTTTTTTTTTTTTTTTTAGCCGTTTGAGGAATGCTTTAAGACCAAGCGGAATTCTCTGCTGCGCCCGCGTCACAGCGATCGGGACTCACGCGCACCGGCAATAACCTTCACCATCCAAGGGTGGTTTTGGATTTTGCCAAATCAGCTTGGGCAAATGCAAAACAACTTGTTGATCATGAACCCAACATCCAGCAAGGCAGAAAACATTCAATCCACCTGAGGAAAGACGTCCATTGTAAGTTAATGCTGTTAAATAGAGGGAAATACAAAACAAACAAACAAAAAAAAACTTCTCGCGTAGCCTATTCTAAAGCCCTGTTCACACCAAGCAAGGTAACGATAAAGATTTAGTTCTAAAAATCGTTCTCAGTATTAAAGAATAGCAGCGTCCACACCACAACTATAACGATAAAGGCACAGAGAAACGATATCGTTGGAATCAGTTCCAGAACGATTTTTTTTCCAGCTGATGAACGATAAAAACACTGACAGCCAATCAGAATCCATCCTGCTATAACGTGCTCGAGAATTTAAAGCGGCAGACGCACCTGCGCTAGAATAAACAGACGACATCGTTTCGCTGGTGTGGACTCTAATATCGTTATCTTTATGTAGTTATCTTTATTGTTATCGTGCTTGGTGTGAAAGGGCCTTTAAACATGGACCTCTATTAAAACACCAGAAGCAGCTCACACTCACAGGTTTTCTTAATTTAAAAAAATGTGCATAGTATGCATAAATATGCAAAATATGCATTTTCATTCATTCCAAAAGGCTATATGGTTGCAATAATATTTTAGTTCAAAACTTTAAGTGCCATTGTTTAAAATGCTTTATTATTGATGTTTCATAGACCTTCAGTTGTTATACTTTCTAAATTTCATGCCATTTGTAATTTAACAGTATTTTCTTCTCCTAAATTACTACACTTTGTGACGTCACAATTCTATATTGGTACAATTTACATTTTTTGTATGACATTAATTTTTTTTTAGAATAATTGCACATATATAGGTTAAGCAAAACAACTGTGATTATTTCTGAGAACTTTTTAACTGCAGGCAGACATGACCTACATTATGGTACAGTACAAATATTTGGAGCATTCCTTATTCTGTCCCTTATTTTCTTAAAGAATAAACACTTATTTTCTATAAGAATACACCAATAAAAACTATTTTCTTAAAGAATGAAAGATAAAGAATCACATTTGTCCCTTATTTTCCATTTCTGAAGTTAATTGACAACCCTAATGCTGACGTAATTATCTTTTTGACTTCTTTAATAGTGGCGCCTTGCTTAAAAAAAAGGAAAAAATAAAAAAACCCAGTTGTTGGAAATATGCAAGCAAAAAATAGGCTAATAGATAAAAAAAAGGGATAATAGAAAGTGTAAAGGCTGCACCGAAAAGGCCAGTGTGTATATATATATATATATATATATATATATATATATATATAAAAAACACAACAAAACAAAAAAAAAACAAAGTGGGCCGGTCTAAGGCATGAAACTCCAGGCCTGAAAATGAGTCCCACTCCGGCCCTGAGCAGGACTATGAGCTAATGCGAGGCGAACGGCTCCAAAGACTGGGACCCCCTTTGTTATGGCAGCTAATATCTCCTTAACAGCAGAATCCTTTTGGTGCTCGGAAAAAGGCCGATTGTTCTGCTGTACAGAGGAACTAATTATTGTTAAAGGCAAGTTGCCGTATCTCTCGCTCTCGGATTGCTTCACACTTGAAATGACCCGCGTGACGGAGGAAGAAAGGGAGAAGTTTAATGGCGTGACAGAGAAAAGAAAGAGCAGTTTAATGGAGAGGAGCTGAAATCTGTTGAGTTAATGTCAGCGGAGACCATAAACCGCCAGCCGCCCTTTTGTGTGTGGCATGGGCTAGATACTTATTGTCAGCGGGGGGGACACAAAGAATTTGACTGGAATTGTAAAGGTATTGAGATGTACTGACCCGTACTGTAAATGGACTTTTGTGAAGCTGCTCTCTCCCCTCCCTCCAACCCTTTTGTAAATAGCCGGAGCAGTGTGCTCGGTTAAATACTGTTTTGTCATCATTGTGACCCCCAGGCATTTCAGCACGGGCTTCAGGCATGTTGCCATGGAGAGGGTTGATGCAAGCATTCCCGTCCTTCCCCATTCTCTCTGCTAGAGGGGCTGGGCCATCAAAAGTGGCCACGGATTTGTAAGGAAGGAAAAGCCAAGCTGAAGGATCCTAGATCGCAGATCAAGTCTGAGAATGTATTAAAGTTCTAGAAGATCTGCTGTAAGTCTGCACCTCTCAAATGAGTCTGTTGAAAGAAGTGGCTTGACTGTTTATTGAATGTAGTTATACATTTACAAGGTTTTCGCATGAAGACATTTTTATTGGAACTGGGTTGTTTGAAATATGCACGAGTTAACTATGCAAAGAATTTTAATGTTCCAATGTGAGGATAAATATATCCCTTTTAAAAACATCATGATTTTCTGTTAAGTTTACATAATATTATTATAATATTATTATATACTTATTATATATGTTGTTTCAAATTGTTATTTGAAATTGAATATATTTGTTTAAACAATTAAAATAATAAAAAATAATAATAAAAGTGTATAAAGTCATATTAAGATCAAATGCTCTTAAAATCATCAGATGTGACCCTGGACCACAAAAGCGGTCATAAGATGCACAAATATATTTGTAGCAACAGCCAACAATACATTGTATGGGTCAAAATTACTGATTTTTCTTTTATGCCAAAAATCATTAGGATATTATGAAAAGATCATGTTCCATAAAGATATTTTGTAAATTTCCTGCCAAAAATATATCAAAACTTCATTTTTGATTAGTAATATGCATTGCTAAGGACTTCATTTGGACAACTTTAAAGGCGATTTTCTCAATATTTAGATTTTATTTGCACCCTCAAATTCAAGATTTTCAAATAGTTGTATCTCAGCCAAATATTATGGAAAGCTTAAATATAGGAAAGCTTATTTATTCAGCTTTCAGATGATGCATATATCTCAATTAAAAAAAAAAAACCCCTTATAACTGGTTTTATGGTACAGGGTCACATATATGTAATTTTAAAAATATTTTAAATAATTATAAAAGCAATTAATTTTATATTGCTAAAATACATTACAATACATTTTAAACTAAATAAATTATATAAAAATGATCAAATAAGAAATACATATAACATTAAATTTTGTTTGTAAATTGTATATTTGAAATTAAATTAAACATTTGATAAAATTTTAATTAAATAAAAAGTAATTAACACATTAAAACTGATTATATATTAAATAAATTACAATAAATAAATATTACATTAATTAAATCATCCCATTTTAAAAAGAATTAAAATATTTGATTAATAACCTAATCTACCACACACACACACACACACACATTTTATTCTACCTCAGTAGAATAAAAATGGCAAATATCTACAAGCACAACCAAAACAATATATATATATATATATATAATTTTTTTTAAACAATAAAATCAATATTGCATAGACTAATAATTTTATTCTTTATATCCACTAACACATCATAATGAAAACAGATAAACACAATATTACTAAATAAAATTTAAAACAAACAAAACATCGCTTTGATAAATTCAGCCCAGTAACAAAATGTCACAGTTTCAAATAATGAGCTATTGGCAGTGATATTTCCCAGCCCAAAATAGCTCCTAAATGGGAAAACACTGACCTGAGGAGACTAAGGTGCACATTAATGGAATTCTGTTTCTACAGTTTAAAAACAGGAGTTAAGCACTTTGGGAAAAGTCAACACTCGTCTGTGTAATTGCTGCAAATCTGAACGGCTGAGGTGAGAGCGAGAGGTTTTACTCTAAATAATGGAGTCAACAAACACCAGCACAATCACTGCGAGGGGTATTAGCGGCTGAGGCTGGAGAAAGGGAGGCGACCCTGGGAGCGTTTTAAATGGGCACTGTTTGACTGGGGCCTCTGCCAACCCCAGCTAGGGTTCCATATGTGTGCCTTTATTAGAATGGGATTGAACTTAATCACGTTTGGCTTATGTTGCACCCTGTGATTGCCGAGAGTAATTTTCAAGGCCAGCTGCTCGTAGAGACTCCCCACATTTCCTTACGTCCTCTGCTTTTAAAGAGTCTTCAAACCAATGAATTATTTTGCTTATCGCGTTATGGTCACTGTCCACTAGACAAACACACATGCTTAACACAGCCAACGTAAACGAGTCTGGTCAACCGCTCCGGAGCGAATGCAGCGGCCACGGTTTGGTCCGGCCAGAGATCAGTGCCGATAATCCGACGAGACGGATGAACTGGGGTTTGAATCGGACCTCAGTTGAGAGGGAGTGCGGTCAGCTGTGCATCTTCTTATGTCAACACAGCATGTGATGGATTTGTGCTGTTTTCTGTAATCTAATATACAGCCGGGCGTGCTCTGATAATCTGGCAAAGGAGGGCTCTTGTAAATGTGCCATATTAAATTCCTCAGCCGTTCACTCTACTGTAGCATTTTGTTCCCATCTCCTAATTTCCAAAGGATCACTTTGGTTTCAAATAACTTGGCTGGAGTGCAAAGTCCAGCTTGATTCGTGTCACGTAGTAAATACTAAACTAGCAATTGCCTTAATTGAGTAATTCAGTCCTACTTAGATTTGCAACAAATTTGCACAATCATTCATTTACAAACCATTCGTTTTTCAGTATGAACAATACATTTATAGCTAATTAAAATAAAGTAAGGCCTAGTCACATGGGTCATTTAATTCACTCCTATTTCATTGTGCCATTACAATCTGACAGAAATACAAGTCTTGGGCTCGCAGACATTACCTTATAAACTTAATACGGTAAAATTATAACCGTAAAACATTCAGCGATGCACCTGCAAATGGAGAAACCATAAAAATGAGACTTTAATTCAAGTACAGGAAGTACGGCAGCCTCTGACATCCGAACGGCACTGTGAAGTAAATAAATCATCCGGCCTTTGAATCTCGTTCCATTTTTAACATTTTTGCAAGGCAAGGAAAACATCAGATTCCATTTGATTAGGGCGAAATTAAAAAGTACACACATGTACGTTCGCATCAATCTATCTTCAGCCTCCCAAAGCACGAGTGATTGTGAGAGGTAGCCGTTAATTGCTTCCATATATTTTGGCCCGGATGAGGTAATTCCATGTATTTAGAGTTGACTGAGAGCAAATGGCAGCAGTCAAACTCATTACAACTGATTATGAGTGCTTACAGGAGAGGATTGGCCGAAGTGCTCAAGAACCGTCTGATTATTGCTCTCCATCGAGAATCAGGGTGGATTCCTTCCCGCTAGTAAAAAACATTTTGACATATCATTAAACAGCCATATACTTACCGTTTCATATTATAATTAAGGGACTTGCAAGCCCCCCCACTCATCTATCAGGGTAAATTATTATTGTTGGTGAAGGTTTCCTGCGTGTGCTTTGATTTATACATTAGCGGATCCATCGCTCTTCTGTTCATTTGAGCAGAGCTGGGTTTTGACAGCGCGTGCTGTCTATCACATCTCGGGCAGCTGACCCCATTCACAGGCAGCATATATCATACCCAGACCTGACAAAAACCTGATTTACACTCTTTTATTATAGCACAGTAATGTGTTAAACCTCCACCTGGGCTGCTAAAACAACTCTGTGGGTAAATCTGGAGGGAGAACTAACTCTAGACGCAGAGTTGTGAACTGGCTCTTACTAAGCACAGACTGTAGCCCAGTAAACCCTTGAGAGGACTGAACTTGTATCAGCCGAATATGAGCAGGAAGTCCATCTAACGTTCTGAGAAAACCCTCAAAATCCTTTGAATTCACCTCGATTTCACCCTACGGCTCAACCAAACATTCCTCTCTTCTGCTTGGACTGTAATAATCATTATTTGCATTCCATTTCAGTATACGTCTATATTTGGAGACACTGTAAGTGGTCGATGGTAAAGTAAGGACTCAGCTGAGTGTTTGGAAATGAAACCCAAACATACCATTCAGCATGAAAGAAAGCACTTACTTTTGCTCCTCAACTTACACTACCATTCAATTTGTATTATTGCAACAACAACAAAAAAAAGTCCTTAAATCTATGAAATATCACAAACAGAAGTATAGGAATTACGGTATGACAATACCAAGAATGAAATCAGACTCATATTTAAACCTTTTCACACTTTTACAGCTCAACTTGAGATCCTGGAATATATATAGATCCTGGTCTTTAAATGAGTTTGAATGTTTGCTGTGAACATATTCGCTGCTTTCCCTTCATTATATGGTCCAAATCATCTAATTCAATTCATGAGAAATTCAAAAACTAAATGCTAGACTTAAAAAAAAATCATGGGAGAACATCTTTATTTGCCTGGATGTGAATAAAGATGTAAGCAGTTGTGCTTTCAGAACAATAAGATCTCAACTCATGACAGAAGATAAATGAAAACCGGTTGGGCTTTTGAGGTACCCAAGATGATGTGTAATTTTGAAGTATTAATCTTTATTTTCACCAGGATAACACAGCTGTAACTGATGACAAATATGGCGATCCATCTTAATTTCACTCGGGACTGTGTGGCAGAGAAAAGGGGGGGTTAGAGAATATCCATCTTGCTCTAGCTTGGGCATAGTGAAGAGATGAAAGAATCTCAGAGAAACAGAGCAGCTGTTCTGAAAGTTTAGGAAGAGAGAGGAATCAGATGTTTGTTGCAGGTTGAGAGCTTCACGTCTACAGCTTTAAACCATGATTGAAGCCAGACTGAAGACATGAAGATCATCTCTCGCATGGAAACCATTCAGGTCCAGCCTTTCATTATAACAACCTGGTCATTCTATGAAACGAGGGTCTTTTTTTGGTCTTTAAAAAAGTACACTTGTGGATATGAAGGACACAAATGCCTTATTCCATCGTAATGTTCTCCTTGACAGTCCACTAATCATCCCTGGATCCATTCACTGAGGAAAACTCCTTCAATCGGCAACCGCCTCAAGCTAAACGAACACACCTTGGTGTCACAGAGGTTCTCCTGCTTCCATACACCAATACACGCTCCCGCAAAAATCCACATTCACGTACCTCTATGCAGTCACAATGTTTCCTGCTCATTTTGCATCGCGTGTCCTAATATTTACTCTCGGTTTCAAGCCCGGGCACAGCGTGTGCTTTTGCTATCAGCACTCTAACCGATACTGTCATTAATTTTAGGCTTCTCGAAGGACAGTAGGACAAAGATTTGCCTTTTCACTGTACTGCTATGCGCTGCATGGAGCTGTACAGACTGACAGCAGCTTTTATTGCACTTCAATGCAGGCGATTAAGTAATCCAACCTCTGAATGGTTATATAGAACAAAAACAAGCAGGGAAAAAATAATAATAATCTCTCTAGTGTGACTATGCATTCAGTGAATATGGGCGGGTTGGAACTAGAGTGGGAATTCATATGCCTACACATGTACCTTTTGAGTCGTCATTGACCGAAAGTATGTGGATGCTTATAAAACAGCAAACTGAAAAGGAACGAATGGGAATATTTGTGCAAACAAATGTAATAACATCATTCATCACAACGCAATCCGCGAATGATGAATAGATATTAAATAAATATGGAAACAACATCTGGGCAGATCAGAAGGGGTTAGACTAAAGAAAAGATGACTGCGTCTGTCTGCGCGGCCAACAGGAGTGTATACAGGTCTGAATGTCGTTATACTAAGCAGATTGATGTCGTCTAAACTCTGCCCTTTCTAGGGGTTCAAGAGTTCCATCCAAGTGCAATTACTCTCTGATGTAGAGCGAGACAAAATGATGAATCGTTTTCATTCTCTCTCTCACTCTCTCTTTATTGCTCCTCTCATTAATCTATTTTTCAATAGTCCTTTTCATGTAATGTCCACCGGCTGCCTTGCCAAATAGAGATTAGCACTACAGGCAAATCCCCTGCCCAGCCGCCCTTAAAATGGCTCACTTCTGGTAGAAGCATTCCACGGTCAGTCACATGCTCCCCGCTGGAGTAGGGCATTTCAGCTAAAGGGTTCAGAAAATGTCAAGTGCAAGCATTCCTGCGCTGTCCGCACGTTTTGTTAAAGGGATTTCCATTGCTCATCACCAGTGACTCTTGTGATAGGTTTTCAGTAATCATAAATGTGGATAAAAGGCTTCAAAACTTGTAGTTATGATACCTCCCAGCAGGCAGCTAATCTTAATCAGACAAATCAGACAAAAATAATTGCTTGTAACCTTACATGAGCACAGCTCAAGCTTGTTTCTGCCATGGAATAAAAAAATTAAAGATAATTGGGACTCTTTTTCTCAAAATTCTCACTTTTTTGTTAGAATTGTGAGATATAAACTTGCAATTGCGAATTATAATGTCAGAATTGCAGGATATAAACTCACAATTGCAAAAACAAGTCAGAATTGTGAGAAAAAAAAGACCAAAATAGAGATGCTTAAGGATATACTAAATACTATATTATAAAAAATATTATAATAATACTATAATAAATATAGTATTATTAAATAAATACATAATACTATAATAATACTATATAATAATACTATATATATATATATATATATATATATATATATATATAAATATATATATATATAAGAAAATTTATTTCATTAAAACCTGCAAATGCCACAATATTCTAAAATGTGGAAGAAAATGCATCTTGGCTAAGGACACATATAAACAGCTTTAAATTATATATATAATGGCCAAAATATTTAAAGAAATATAAATTTATATGAAACAATTTTTAAAAATAGCAATATATTTTGACATTTTTGTATATTTTAAAATAAAAAGAATGTATCTGAAAACATATTTTTGACATATGGATGGAAAAGAGCTGACCAGAAGTATAAGACTGCAAAGAGATTACAGAAATCTTGGCAGAGACTTTGACACATACATCACTGTTGAAAACAAAAAGTGATTTTATTTAGCAGAGATTAAGAACCGCACGTTCACAGCACAAGGTTCAACTGGAGACATTAGGTGATATGTAATGGAATTAAGCATAGCTGTGGGTTGACCGGACTGGGGCTTTACAACAAGGAAATGAGACCATGACCATGGAGAAGTCTACATCAACACAGTCAACCTGGGCAATAAGTCAGTGGAGCTTGTCCAGCTTTACATTGGCATGAAGTCAGAACCAATTATACCTCTCACAGTAAGATTGAGTAATGATTGGTGCTCCGTAGCAGCTGTTTCTTCTCCATCTACGCTAACAAGACGAGAGAAGTTCTGGCGAAGCTGAGAGACTCATTTATTAAAACATCAAGAGGACAATTTATATTAATCACTTTGCTTTGGCTCTACAATGCTGGAAAGAGCATGAAATGAGCGATTATAAAACACGATTTGTCCTGTAGCCTAGCGTGATAAGCAAATGCTGTTAGCGAACAATTTGAACAACTGAAAGATAAACCTGAACCCTTAGACCTGAGACAAAATAGAAACATATATTCCTTTCAGATTTCTCCAAGGAAATCAGAATCCTGCACAAAATAAGTTCCATGCTGAGGATAATTCTAGGAATTCTGAGCTAGTGGAGCAAAACAGAGCATGCGAGTTATTAGCCGCTTGACAAATTCTGGGAATTCTAGAACCGCAGCTTGGATGGATTTGAATAATTCTTCCAATTATGTCGTTTAGCTACACAGGTTTTACCATGTTTTTTTAGACATGGAATCATGTCATGTTTTTTGAACATGTACCATGTGTTTGGATATGCATTATGGTAACACCATGATATTATGTGACATTTGACCTTTGGGTACCATATAAAAAAAAATACTATGTTGTATGAATTTTTTGCCAACATTTTAGGTACTTTGTTGGGACTACAGTTCATATTGTTGCAGATCAGTGAAGCCCGAGTGTATTTTGGTGCCTCAGAGACCATCAACTGGTCCAAGAACATAGCTTCTCCTAATTCCCTTCCAAACCACTGCAGAGAAAACAGGCTCAGGATGAGGAAATGAGGATGACGCTGCTGGCAACGGACATAAGCCTGTCTGAGTCGGTGCCATCCTCGGCAGGAGCAAAGTATGCCTGAGAGCTGATGGGGGCCACGATAGCTCCCACATGGTGTTATCTACCGCGACAGGAATGCTCCTTCTGAAGTCCTGTCTGTGTTTATATTTTGATAACACGTGTTTGTTTGTGCCTTTTCGTTTGTTTTTATGCTGATTTTGATAGTTCTGTTTGCTTTCCCGTTCACTTCACTCTGATACGTTTAGGATGTTTGTGAAGTGGATCGGTAAAGACATTTATTTAAGTCTTTTGACGAGCGCAACAGCATTGATTTCTACGTAAACAACGTGAGGAGTAATCAACAATCATAATTATCTCCTGTTGTGGTATGATAACAAACACTTCACACTTTAAAAGAAATTATAATCAGACTTTGAACAAAATCAAAGGGATATTTCTTTCTAGACATTGTTACAAATAACGTGCGAATTCTTTCGAACTGAGAGATACAGGGAATGATGTAAATAATGTCTAAACGCAGAAATAAATACTCTTAACATGACGTGCACGAGTAAATCAGTGTTAAACGATCCAAAGTTTGTGTGGTTACAAATGTAAGCAAGTCGTGAGAGATTTTTCTTTCGCATCTAAACTTAAACAACCAAACGATTCAGGCCGAGCACCATTAGTGAGCTGATTAATGCTATTGCTCCAACAGATGCTGAGCCGGTGGGTTTTCTTAACATCGTTGTGGAGCAACGCTCTCCTAGGAGACAAAACTTGGCCAGAAACACTATTTTACTTTGATAAGCTCAAATTTGTATTCCTTTTTGACAAGCACATAACCCTTGATGGGTTCAGTATTTAAAAGATATAGGGAAAAAAAGGATGCAATCAATTTCTCCTCTTATTGTTTTTCCAAAGTTCCTGTTTGTTTGGGTTAGATCTGCCATGTTTTCACGAACACACAGGCCTCACTCTGGTTGGCTTTGTGTCAGTGTTCTCTCATTGCTCTACTGAGCTTGCATTTTCCAGAGCAGTGGCGCACTAGGTTGGTTTAACAGCTGTGCAGGGTGAAATGTGTGCTGTCTTTTTATGCTTGAGGATCACTTCCTGTGCGCCCCTCTAACCTTTTCTCTGCCTGACCGTGCCTCTAATCCGCAGCATGTATGACAGCACAGGACAGACGCACGCGACTGACAATGAGAGCTTCGTTCAGCTCTGACACTTTTAACTGGTAACAAAACTTATCGCTTTTTTGTGTGGAAGCCCATTTCCACCACATAACAAAAAAAATCAAAACACTACATAAAAGTAAAATAACTAAATAAATAAAATCATGAAATAAAGCAACTCAAGTCGAAATGATCACAAATGAGATAAAACATTGACATTATGACAAAAAAGGCATTATTGTGAGATGAATTGTCAAAATTACAACAAACTCAATCATAATTGTGACCCTGGACCACAAAACCAGTCTTGAGTCACTGGGGTATATTTGTAGCAATAGCCAAAAAAACATTGTATGGGTCAAAATGATCGATTTTTCTTTTATGCCAAAAATCATTAGGATATTAAGTAAAGATCATGTTCCATGAAGATATTTTGTAAATTTCCTACTGTAAATATATCAAAACTTATTTTTTTTGATTAGTAATATGCATTTCTAAGAACTTCATTTGGACAACTTTAAAGGTGATTTTCTCAATATTTAGTTTTTTTGCACCCTCAGATTCCAGATTTTCAAATAGTTGTATCTCGACCAAATATTGTCCTAATAAAACCATACATCAATTGAGAGCTTATTTATTCAGCTTTCAGATTATTTATAAATCTCATTTTCAAAAAAATTGACCCTTATGACTGGTTTTGTGGTCCAGGGTCACAATTTTGGCATAAAAAGTTGATATGACAAGATAAAGTCATGACTAAAGTAGTATTTATGGCAAATGAGATATAGAAAGTTGACACTGTAACATAATTATGAGATTTATCATTAAAAAGCTGAAATTGTGAGATTAAAAAGTAATAATTATGACTTCTACTTTTTACATCAATTATCATTAGTATCTCATAAGTGACTTTTTAAAATCTTTTTTATGACTTAATATCTTTTCATTTCATAATTACTTTGAATGATTTTCATAATGATTTACCAAAGAATCATTTTTTTCTATTGGCATACTTTTTATTCATTATCACTATTGCCCAAAGTTCAAAATTAATACTCGCCTAGCACTAAATGCGAGTAAGAAAGTCTAGTTGTGGTGAATAAAACTTGATAAAACTTAATAACTTGTAAAAACCACTTACATTTTCAATAATTGATAGAGTCTGCTGTTGCCTTTTTACACTTTTATACACTAAGAAAGTAAAGTAATATGAAAGTAATAGACCCTCAAAAAAAAAAATTCTCACACGTTTTCTCACTGCTGGTTGACAACACTGATACAGCTTCATATGTCCCAGTTCAGTGTGCCTTAAAGATTTAGTTCATGCATAATCGCCGTTATGCAGCATTAAATTCAGTTTGATATTGTCACTCACTAATACATCACCATGGATGAAAAGTTTGGTAAACATGACATGCAGGTTTTTGTGGCTGTAACAGTCAGGAAGCCGCTGTCCCGAAACTACACAGCCGAGTTCAAATCAGTTTAATTCTGTGTGTAAACATGGGTCTGTATAGCTTTACATGCCTGTTTAACTGCTATGTTCCACTTAATCTCTACAGGATACAATGTCTGTTTAAATCCAGCTCAGAAATCCCTCCCCAGCAGCACTGTAGTCAAGAGCTACGGTCGAACAAATTCATGTATTTTAATATTCACATTTTTGTATGTCACCAATTAGCAGTTTCTGAACACATCATCCTAAAAAAACAATTGCAAACTTGATTTGTACAGTCTAGCTGAGAACTGTTATGATTTGCACAATCTAGTATGCAGTATTCAGACCCATGAGACACCTTCATGAGGGCAGAAACTTCCATCTGACTTGTGAGCCGAATTGTAATCATGTCTGACATAGCAATGCCACATCCGTTGCCTCTGCCCTCCCTCCCAGTGTGCAGTGTGCAGCCAGACAGCAGGAGTGAGTAACAGCTGATTTATCGATGGGTTAATGTGGAGCAGAACTCTGCGAGGGGGCCCTGAGATGGAAAGCTATGCACAAACACACTCACAGGCACGCACATTTGAGCAGTCATACATATACTAATGCACACACACTATGTTTGGACACACTTGACTGATTTTATGTTTCTCATGATCTTTAAAATGATGTCATGGCTTATATTTAATCACCTCATGTGAGTGAAGGCTCAAAATGTGCAGAACTGGTAGTGTTACATACAGAGAAACCCAGCCAACCACATAGTTTAGATCCAGAATTTTACGAAAAATTGCATATAACAGTTAACTGGCATATTACATTTTTTATGCCATAATTATTCAGCCCCTATTCAACACTGCTGTCTTTAAGTCACTTATTTGTATGGTAAGGTACAAAATTGTGTTAAAACACAATTAAGCCATTAGAAACTAGATAACAAAACAGAATCAAGCTGGTATACTTTATTTTAGCCCATACAGTTGAGTCAAAAGGGCTATAAAGAAGAGAATATAGTGAATAGTTTTATTGCATCAGAAAGTCTGAAGCTAAATAAAGATTTCCAAGACCTTGAAAGTTCCCAGAGAGACAGCTGACAGTATTTTTCATAAGTTTCATAAAATATGCTGCACCAGAAAACCTTTGAGGGCATTGAGGAAAAAAGCACAATATAAAATATTTGATCAGGGCAACTGAGAAAAACCCTGAATTTACTGCCAAAGGCTTGCAAGATGACCTAATGAAAGGAGGAAACACATTTCAGTGTAGAGTATAAGAAGAGCTCTAGACAAGAATATGCTATAATGAATCTGGATAGGCCTGTGGAGCTCTGAAAGAATGTTTTATGGAGTAATGAGATCAAACTGGAACAATTTTGCACCCAAAGGTCAGCAGTATGTCTGTTGCAAAAACATGGTCGAACATGGAGGTGGACCAGTCTTGTTATGGGGATGCATAGGTGAAAATCTTTGCTTCTTTGAAGTATCAGGCCATTTTGGCAAAGATTTTGATGATTTCCAATTATCATCAAGCTTCAGTCTGTGCTCCGAAGGCATCGCAAAGTACACCAAATCTAATTAAGTTTGGTTCAGGGATCAGTCGTAGAATATTTCTACAGATTTAAATCTCATTGAAAATATTTACTGGAATTTGAAGAAAGTAGTGGCAACATGAGAACCAAAGATAGGCTAAGGTTCCAAAAGAGAGGTGCAGTTTGGAAGCACTTAGAGGCAACGTTTATTGAAGGCTACAAGGAATAAACCATTCTCTACATTTGACTTTTGAGGGTTGAATAATTTTGTATTTTGTTCATGAATGTTTAGAGCCAATTTGATTTTTTTTTTTCACTTTTCGTGAACTTTACATCCAAAGTTCCGAATCTAAATTTATTTATTTATTTTTTATATTTCTATAATAGCTTATGGATACTTTGATTTAAGATTAAATTATTCATTATTATTATTATTATTCATACACCACGGTATTTACATGATACTCCAAGTATGGAACGTCCAATGGTGCATGTCCAGAAATCTATTGTATTAACTGTTATTGTATTAAACCATGGATCCAATGCCTGTATTATTGTTTTTTTCTGTTAACGTATTTTCCAGTAAAGCGTTTTACTGGAAAAGCAACAGTATAGTCTGTAGCAACAGTATAAATATATTTAAAGCTATCTGCAATTAACCTCAAAATATTTATATGCCAGTTAAATTCATTTCATGTCACAAGGCCTGTTTAGAGAATTGAATTGAATCGCATAGTAAAAACACCCTCGTCCGACGTCATCCATCTGCTCTGACAGGTGGATTTAACTGCAAACAAAGACACCGCAAATATTTACATTCCTTCATTGTTCCTCGGATTCTCTTCCACGTCCCTCATCCCTCATTTTCTCTGCTCTTTTAACCCTGTCTTCAAACGCTCCTTTACCCAGGTCATCTGGTATAATCGTCCTAACACACTCTCCCTGGTGTTCGTATATACGATTCCAACTTGGTTCTATTTGAAAGTGTTTTATACTGTTACAAAACAAATGTAGCTTTTGATTAAACACAGCTTTCATCACCTTAATGAGGTTAGTTAGATCTACTTTCATCTCTCTCTCCAAAGTATACATAAAAATACACAAATTATTTATCTTTTTTGCAGGTGCAAGTCAGTGTATATACCACATATTCCCATTCAATTAATTAATTAATTGTGTGGTCATTCCTGTCCCATTTTTTTTAATACAGTGATCGCCAAAAGTATTTAGACTATTATGCAACACTTAAGAATGTCATTGCATTATACAGCACAAGCAATTTCAAGTAATTCTTTCAACAACAACAAAAAAGACATATACAGTCAAAATATGACAAAAGTATTCAGATTTCTGGTTGTCAAACATAAGTGAAGCATGTCCATAGTTAATGTAATGAACAACACCTGTAGGACACCTGTGTGAACTTTAGGAGAACGGACTTCATACAGACACTACAAATCTCCTTGGGAATAGGCGGTTGCAAAAATGTCTCAGAAAAGTGAAAATAGTTCTGAGAAAAACTCTAGCATCCTTCGTTTTTCAAATACAGCTTGGTTTAATCATTTGCATGTAATGCAATGACAGATTTTTAAGTGTTACTTACAGTAAGGTCACTGTATATGGACACAAAGGATCGAGGAGGGTGAGTCTGTCTTTATGGAGCCCGACCATCTGCCCAACATATCTTCTTGAATAAGAACTCAAGGGACACTCATTCACCCTCCCTCTCTCCATTTCTCTCTTTCCTGGTCATACCGGGCTATTGGAAGCACAGCTATGCATAAACACCCATCTGTTTCTGTAGCAACTGAAATCAATGCAGCTCTAGTGCTCACTTCTCATTATTTAGAGTTCCCCATGTGGCATCATTACACGGAAAAAGCCAAAGAGAAACAGAGAAATGGACAGAGACAACGAGAGTTGCTTTCCTAGTCATAACAGACGTCCCTCATCTGCGACCTGCGATCTAACCTTGGGTTCTCCTGTGTTCTCGAACCTAACGGATCGTGTCTTCATTTTGTACTTTTACAAACCTCACAGGAAACTCACCAAGTCACAAACTATTACATTACAGACCCAAGCTGTCTGAATTAGGGGGATGTTTTCGACATTAAAATCAAGTTGGTTTTTACTGAAGAGAGAGTTGAGAGTTCAGCGTTTGATTAGTTAATGAATCGTTTTTTTTTGTTTGTTTGCTTGTGGTCAGATCATTTCAATTAATCAGTTTATTAAATTCATAAAACCAGTCTAAATGATTCGTTCACTGATCCGGTTCTTAAGTTCAACTCCCTGACTCAATGATCCTGACTCAATGTCTGTTCATCAGACATAGGTATGAAATTTAATGCATGAGTTGAATGGACCAACTTTTATTAAGCTTTATAGTGCTTTTGCTTCTGTTTTGCAGCTTGAATGCTCCAAATTTATTGTAAAAAGCCACCTGGATATTACTAAAAAAATCCTTTCTGTTCTACGGAAGAAAGAAAGTCATAGGGTTTGAAATGACGTAAGGGTGAGTAAATCGTGGATATTCATTTTTGTTTAGACTATCCCTTTAATCACATTATGCTCCGCTGATACTGTAACTCTGTAACCGTGTATGAACAGCTATTCTTTACACAGCTTGCACAGTGATGAGACAAGGGCAACCAGTAAGCATGCACAAGGGTATTGTATTCCCTTTAGAAACAGTTTGCTATACAGCGATCACAGCAACAACAAAAGAGTTTATTAGTCTCTCCCTGTAGAACTGTCAGCATTAGTTTTATTACTATAGATGGATGTGAGAAAAATGGACACATCCTGTTGTCCTCTAAAAAGGTTACTGGAATCATGGGTGTCCTGTGAGCTGGGGGATAACAGCAAAAGGTCAAGCCCTGCAATGTAGCCCAGTAGGGGGAGACATATGGGGGATTATTGTCCCCAGGTTGGAAGGTAATAAGCTATATCTCATGCACCAGATCAAAGTAAAGCCACATCATTGGAGCTGTCCATGGCACACAGCAGGCCATGGGCAGGGTCAGACCAATGTGGCCAAAATAAACATGAACCGAACCTGTCGCCTTCACACCACTGCAACATCTTCACTTAAAAGTAACAGCATGTGTTTGCTTTTGTCTCACTTTCTGTGGGAGCCTTTGGTTTGGTTTCTCTGAACCAGATTTTGACCATCATGCCACAGGCAATGAAGCCATTAGTTTAGAGGATAGCCACGATTTGCAGAAATGTTTTACCAAAACTGTATATAAACATGGACAAACAAAAGTAGATCTGCGGAGCACCTGTGCTTACATGCTTTACTTTTGTTTTGTCATGCACCAAGTTCTAGACATATTGAGTACACAGCACTCTTCCTTGAGATAATTATTTGCTTCTTGAGGATCAATTATTTGTTGCGTATCAAGAATTTATGTAAACTGTGCCTGGATGGGATTATTTATATCTGTAGTTCGTTATACAAAAAAAAAAAAAGTCCTAACTCAACATTTCTCATGCTCTTTATTAGTTCCTATCGGTTTTGGATCTACTGAAACAATATGAATATTATGGCAAAGGAAACATCTGTACTGGACGTTCAAAATTTAATTTAGCCCTGGAAATAAACAAAGTTTTAGGATTTTGATGAATTTAAGACAAACAAATGTTATGATGGAAAAAAATGAATAAGAACTATTTTAAATTTCTAGGTCACTAATCAAATAAGCACATTTTTGACACTGAGTATGTGGACCTCAGATGCTCTTTTGATCATTCTCAGATCATGTTGGAGAAAATGATCATCGGGTTTTACACATACTTGTAAAGTTCATGAAGATCTAGTGCTGCCAACACTCAAGCAAAAGAAACACAAACCAAATACAAATACTTTCTGAACTTGTAAATGTACATTTTTCAGTTCAGTTTAAATAAATCAAAACAATTCATATGCTGATGAAAAATGCCTTAGTGGAGAGTCTGGTGTATGTCTGTCAGATTAACATGTCTTACTACACTGCAGGCTGAAGCACATTAGGGTTTCATCTGCTATTGTTTGTGTGGCTATAATGAGTCAAACTACCACCTCATAAAAGAACGCATGACCACAGAGTCCACCACTGGCGACTGCTTTCATGTTCAACACCAGCGTTGGCCGGAGACCATGTGCAACCATCTGTCAGACCTCAAACTTAACCAAATACTAAACTATGTAATATTTCTCTTTATGAAGACGGTTTAAAGTAAAATTCTGTTTAACCAAAGTTACAGTAGGGATGTAGCTGTTAGCTAAACTTTGCAAAGACACTATAAGGTATCACTGCAACCAAATCTATGGGCCCTGATAATATGGTACAAATTATCCTCCGTAAATCACTGAGGAAGAAAAAAAAAATGCTTTCCCCAGTATAACATGGCAACCGTACAGATTTTTCACAAGGTTTGGAAAGGAACTTTGGAACCACAACCTGAATGATATCATTTTACTGTTAACCGGTATGACGTTTGTTTGACCGAGTGCAATTCACGGGGAACCATTTTTCAGAATGGGCTCGTTTTAAAAGGTGTTTGTGGGTGAGAGCTTCTTTTAGAACGACAGAAAGAGAAAACTGTTAGTAATAAAAACTGTTAGCAGAGAGTTTCCATTTTGTACACTGAATGTTTAAACTCTATTTATATGCAAGCTCTATTTATATTATGCAAACAGACTTTTCTTCTGTATTATAACATACATCTTAATAAAACATCAGATTATGAAAAAATAAAAAATATAGGATGAAGACTTTGTTTTACCCTTCGGGTGTTGATTGGATGGAGGGAGATCTGAATGGAGCTTGCAGTTGCTTGTAATAAAGGGCCAGGATTTAAGGGGACTAAATTATTAGAGATGTCCGGCATAAGTAATTTTTTTCATGGAAGATTGAATTTAAAAAACAACATAAATGGATGAATTGTTCACAAAAAGATAAGAAAATACATATACATATGCTGACTTAAAGGGGTCATATGATGCGATTTCAAGTTTTCCTTTCTCTTTGGAGTGTTACAAGCTGTTTGTGCATAGATAAGATCCCTGAAGTTGC
>JAFVLL020003787.1:0-12522 GCA_021397915.2 Tor tambroides
AAACGCAGAATATTTAAACGCAGAAGAGTCAATAAAGAGTGCGCATGACTATCTATCTATCTATCTATCTATCTATCTATCTATCTATCTATATATCTATCATAAAATGTCCTCCTTAATACCAGCTACTTTTGACTAGCAAAGGAAGTAGCAAGTACTAAAGGCTTATGCATGGATGGATGGATGAATGGATGATAAAGGCATATAAGTTCCATCCTAACTTCCTGCTTCGATAAGAAATGATGAATACTACAAAATTTCATGGGGTCTTATAATGACATCACAAGTGGCATATGCCTATTTAGAGTGGTCTGTGAGATAAGATAGCATAATTGGGGACATGTTCTTCTCTACTACAGAGTATTTAATCTTTAATAATATGCCAGAGTAAGCAAGATGAGGGGCAGATGTTGCTCCACTGAGCGTTCACATTTAACCTACAGGAGTCAAAGTAAAAGCTAACAGTAAGATGGGAAAATATTGGGCATAACAATTTGATATTTCATAGCCTGGCTCCTCCTTATGAGGCTGCAATTCAGTGACAGCATTGTCTCGGACAGAAAGTGCCTGTCAACTGTCACATGTGATTTAAAGGCAGGTAAAATATTTGTCAGCATTCTTCTGGAAAGTCTGCCTCAACCAATCATTGTTCTCTAGAAACATGCATTGTGTTACTGTTAATATACAATAGGCTGGTGACTGCTGTGATGACAGGCTGGATGGGACATCAACCATCAGCCACTCTCTATGAGAGAATCTCCCAGTGGATACAAATCACTGTGCTTCAACGAGGAGGGAAACAAGTTAAAAGTTATATAAATACACCAAAAAACCCCAAATAAACACTTAATATGAAATTACCTTATTTATGTTTCAGTTGCACCATAACAATGGTTTCATGGTATTACAAAAAGGTTGACTGGCCTAATAACAATCTAAATGTCATTATATGTTAAGCATGAGAGATATTTGACGTTTTGTTCATTATCAGCAGCATAAAAGTATTGTGGATGCTTTGTTATTTTAGGCTTTTGGCTGGAGAAAGTGCTAAATGTTGGGCAGTGAGCCAAAATGATGAATGTACAATAACTAGATGGTGGCAGCACTGTGAGAGTATGGGAGAGGAGAGGAGAGGAGCGATTTTCAGAGTGCTTGTTTACCAGACAGAATCTGTCAGATTTACATTGGTAAAAGTCAGCAAAATTCTGACAATGTATACACTACCATTCAAATGTTTGGGAGTCAGGACCAGCATTTTTTTTAAAGAAATCTATACTTTTATTTAGCAAGTATGCATTACATCATTGAAATTGAGAGTACATGCATTTATAATGTCTTTCTAAATAGATTTCTATTTGAAATAAATGCTGTTCTTTTGAACTTACTGTTCATCAAATAATCCTGAAAAAACTTCTTTCAAAAACGTAAAAAATCTCCCAAACCCCAAAGTTTTGAACAGTAGTATATATAAACATTGATTATTAATATTATCGACTTTAGAACTAAATAAGGCTAAAGACTAAATGGTGGCTAAATATGATACTATTTTGAACTAATTGATTGTGCATAGAGAATCTAAAAGGATTTCACAGATGTGAAGACTAAAAATCGCTCATAAATTATTGAAATTACTTTCAACAGAGTGAAGCATGTCCTGTCACAGTAAAACAGCAAAGCAACAGGATGACTGAGAGAAGATGGTATGGCTAAGTGACAGGAAATATCACCTGGGAGAGTGAATCACAGTTCATTTTCTACATGGATCAGCCCACATCTTTGTTACTATGGAAACAACCCAGTTCCTCTGTGCAAAAGATCTGGGTCAAATGAGGTCAGGGGTCAACAAAGTTGGAGAGGAACAGGGGTTAACATGATGCGTTAAGGCTAAAGATGGTGAAAACAGTTGCTATGGCAACACTTCCCCAAACAGTCAAAGAGCACTTAGGAGACAGCATGTGACAGAGGTTTCTATTTTACTGTACGGCAGCCCATCCCGGTGATTTAAAAAGTCATTAATTGTGTATGAGAATCTGTCTGTTGAAAGATGCAATGACAAAGAGGCACAAGAAGAGCTACAGTACATTCTAACACATATACTCTGACACATAAGCAAACAAACCCCTGAAAATGGACGTCACGCTAACGATTTAAGACATGTATGAAGCTTGAATGAGCATCACAGCTGCACTGTCAGTAGTAAGATCTGAGTGGAAGAGATAGTTGACATGGTTTTTATAGCTCAGGTGAGATGCATCTAAAGATTTCAGAAGGCTAAATCACATACAGGGCTGGGTAGTAACTGATTACATGTAATTTGGATTATTTAATCAGATTCCAAAAATGAAGTACTTGCAATTAGGGTATATTACATTTTAAAATGCTCATAATCAGACTACAGTTACTTTTTTATGTATTACATGATTACATATTATTTATGCAATGGCAGTAAATTATTATTATTAAATTTACTGATTCTCCCTAATTCTTCATTTTTTCCTCTTTTAAATTTTTCTTTCAAAAAATCCTATTGTGTGTCATACCATTCAGCTTAGACTACTGTATATTCACAAAGACAGAAAGAAAGAAAGATAGAAAGAAAGAAATAGTTCAGGGAATATATTTTCAATATGGTATGTTTAATGATAAGTTTAAAACAAGTTTAATAACTTTTCATCATGTAATCTGTAATCAGTAACAGACAACAATTTGTAAGCAATCTAACCAGCACTGATCACAAATGAGGAACGCAATAATATGAAACCCAAACCAACTCAATAAAGGGCTTCCAAAACCACAATATTAGGGATGATCAAAAATCTATTTATAGCAACAGGCAATTTTCTTTGTAAATGGAGCTAACCCACTTCTTCAATGGTATTTGTTATTATCACATTTCACAATGATTCACTGATTACAATGAGAAGTGCAGTGGGCTCTTTAAACATATATGTCATGCTTTCTGTGTTATTATTCCCCTTAGCACACCATAAGATCTGTTGAGACCAATGTAGAAAGCTTTTTGTGATTGAATTGTGTGAACTTTTAGAGAAATATAATAAAACAACGGTTTTGAGTGTGGCCTATCCAGTGAGAATTTAGAGTCTGTTTAATTGATGAGTGATGACTCGTCATTCAAAAGCTGGCTAGTGCATAATAGCAGTGTACTGCTAATATTATTACCTGTACAATTCTCTCTCTTTCATAATTTGGTCAATAGGGCTGATACCCAACATTATAATGCAGTGGAGAGTTTTATATCCCACATTTTGGCACAGAAACAAGAAAGTACTCTTATTCCTCATAGTGAGAGAGAGAGTGAGCGAAAGAGTGCTGGAGAGCAGAATGTACATCACCATGCAAGTGTCAGCGCTGATGGCAGCTAAGCGCACTGATAGCTATGCACAGTTTTACTTAATCATGTAATGAAAATGGTGAAAGGGGGCAAACCCTGAGAGCAGCTGCTACAGGAAATTAACACGAATGAAGAGCTTTTTCACATATACAGCATCAAAATATAGCCATCGACATGTACCAACCAATAAAATGATAATAAGAGGTTCTTTAAAAAGGGTTAGGTCACTACTTTCAAACAAAATAAAAATACTGACATATTGATGACAGATTTTTAGTTTTGGAAACCAATTGCTTAGCGGTCATTATTAACAAAATATGACCATAGAATACCACAAGTGACCTAACCCTAATCCTGACTAATCACAATCAAGTATTTTAGCAATGTAACAATTTCTTTCAATTTACCTATATATTTACAATGTATTGCATTCTATGCACTAAACTCAGCTTACAGCTTGGTGAACTACCCAATATTTTTCAAGAGTCATTAGCATCTTTGAAACACACACTCTTCACCGCAGTAGTCAACAGCTGATCAGATCATCTATTGATCTGTGAGGAGCTTGTTAACTAAGCCATATTATAGAGCAGAGCTGGAGCCTCTGTGGGATTTCTCTCATATGTGGGAGAAGTGTTATAGATTAGATATTTTCACTCACACAATCATTACTGTCTGTGAAGTGTGAAAGCATTATTATTACTATGTCCTGTGGCAGTCACAGCATTTAGTTCACTAAACTATCAAATGAAGTCGTTTTCCTTCAGAAACGCAGTTGGCAGCAGCATGGTAATTAAGGAGCAACATCTGTTCCTGTTGTTATGAGGTCAACATCCCATACAATCTGTGGCATTAAAGCTCAAAAGAGCACAGAGGTGCTAAAAGGTTGTGACATAATGCCAGAGGGTTAGATTTTGCCTTAAAAACATCAGTTGGTTTCAGAAAGAGAGAGTTAATGCTGCATATTACAGTGCATTTTTTTTTTAAATTTATGTGCAAATATGCAAATGACACCACAGGACACTTCATTAAATGATTTGCATTACTAAAGCCTTTGATGCAACATAGAATAAAACATAACAGTTGTAAAAAAATGTGAAGGAGAATTTCAGAAACGTGATATTAGTGAATATTTTACAGATTCAGAAGCACTAACAACAGCGCTTGGTGAATATATACAATATTACAAATCATTGGATTGATGGATTTCCTGACTTTCTCATGGTCAGGATCATGTCAGTTCTGGACAGTCGTTCCAACACAAACTCTAATGCCCTCAAATCAAGGTCTGTGCCGAAAGCCTTCGGCTCAGCTCTGTTAATTAAATTAGTCTCAACCTTGGAGCATGCAGCGAGGCAATGAGGAAACATTAGTTATTTTATCTTGATGCCTCTCCCTTCTGTCTCTCCCTGGTGTTTTAATTGGAAGATGGGGAGAGTGAACAAAACGGTTGTTTTTAACACTATATCTGGCAGAATCTACAGGAGGGTCAGCTGACATTTAAAAAGATCTCATCGACTGGCATTTTTTTTCAGCTCTAGATGCGATGAGTCACAGAACAGGATGGTCAATCGAGATCATCCAGGAAATTCATTGCTAAATGATTATTTCATTTGCTACAACGAGTCTAGTCTCACTTACAGACCTCCCATAGTCATTTACTCACCGGCTGATGAATTTTGCACTTGAAAACGGACAAAAATGGAAAATGGAAAAGGAAAATGCATGTCAATCTGACTGGCTAATATCAACAAATAGAACTGTATATTCTCGCTCTCTTTTTCTATATTTATTTATATATTTTCTTATACACAAAATAAAACAGAATATTGGAGTATGTTTTATAAGAAAATACTATTTCAGTCTTTCTACTTTCTAATTTCATGTTTAATTCAATGTGTTACTGCGATTTCTTTGTAATTAATTGTGAAATTCACTAGCAATTTCTAAATGAAAACTGAGTGCATTCGGGTGCATTCATTTGACCAAAAGTGACAGTAAAGACATTTATAATGTTACAAAAGATCCATGTTTTCTGTACAACTGGTTGCGACTTACCATTATCTAAATATTTTTTTTCTATGCCAATTATTGTGCTAATCGGATAATTTCAGATAATCCAGCCCTGACATTAAAACAAAACAATCTAATAGCTGTATCAGTCAGATGGTTTGTTCCTGTGAAAGTGGGTGGTCCTTGGCTAGAAAAAGCAGCAAAGAGGAATGGATTTTATCCGTAGCTAAAATTCTGGCTACCTGAGATTACGCTCAGTGTTGTGGTTGTGAAAATATGAGATATGAGTCCTCAGAGAGGTTTACAGTAAGTATAACTGCATTACTTCCTGCACTCCGGTGATACCTACAGTGCTCTGCATGTTCCCATCAGTTCTGTTCAATTCATCCAATGCAAGAAACATGTCTCAGCTAGTTACCTTTGCAAGTCCAGCACATAGTTTAAGGGGATCCGCTGTCAGCATCTATCATTAGATATGTCATACGCGATCAGTCATATAAATCTCTCCATCGCTCCCTATCTGCATCCGCTTGTTCCTGTCTGCATTTATATATGCTGCTTGCACATATAAACACATTTCTGGGTCAGAACAAAGAGTCAGCATGAGGGCAAGTGCTCAGACATTAGCATGACCAAAATCCGGTCTGTGCTCTTCCAAAAATAACGGCACAGCCACCCTGACAGATTGTGTGAGCTTGAGTGTGTGAGCGGACATCTATGTAATGTTATGCATGAAATAACATCAATTGTCTCTCTTTTAGGACTCGCTCCTAATGGGAGAAGCACATGTCTCATTGCCTTTCTCCTTACAGAGGTCAAACGCTTCCTTTGGTGCTGCTCTAAGAAACAAAAGGTCTAAAAATGACAGAAAAATGCCACCTGCAACCCATTTTACTTATGTAATGTGATGTATTTCCAAGTGAACTAGCATAAACACGCAAGGCATGACTTCATTTTATCAACTGGGAACTGGATGGTGAAAAATGGGCATTATGTAGCAGAACGGAGCCTAAAACAATGCCTATATCTACTCAACAGTTGCTTAAAGGAATGTTCTGAGTTCAATAGAAATTAAGCTCAATCAGCAACGTTTGTGGCATAATGTTGGTTATCAAGAAATTAATTTCCGCTTGCCCCCTCTTTTCTTTAAAAATTAATAATATAAAATTAAATTAAATTTGGGTTACAGTGAGGCACTTCAAATGGAAGTGAATTGTGCCTATTTGCAAATATTAAACTACTTTCTGTTTAAATATAGGCACATAACGCAAAGAATGTGATAACATGATTTTAGAGTACAAAATAAACTTAAAAAAAAACAACTGCAAAGATTATAATTTAAACAGCTTTACAGCTAAAATAATGGTAATGGTAATAATGGTTTCTTTTTATATAACAAGACCCTTTGCAGTCATTAAAAATAAAAATGTGTGGACTCCTGAAACATGATGATCTGATCTGAAAACAGCCATGAAATCAATGTTTCACAGCCTAGGAAAAATGCTAACAGTTCCAGTGAGGCAATTACTTCAGTGTCTCAATGTTACACAGCTCAGATTTCTTGTCATTAAAACAGAAAATATCATGAGACAACAGCCAACTATGCTAAATCTATTTAGTATGAATAGCCCCAGTCTCTGATACCCTATAAGATACTTTTATCACCCAGGCAGATATACATCCTCATATGAATCACCATTTGCAGTGCTGAACCATATGACTTCCTTCTAATTAGTAGTGTCCTGCTCAACGCTGCCCCCCCTCCCCACCCCACTCCTCTCTGGAGAATGTTTGCATCGTAGCAAGCTAGAATGACAGCGCAAGATATATCCATGGAAACAGGGCTCTCCATGTTTGGGCCCCCTGGCCCTTCATATATGCACTTGCTGTCTGCCCACGGACTACCTTAGTGTGTTTAAATGTGCACATGCATGTATGTGTGCCATTGCCGGACAGCTGAGTAGATGGCCTAGATTTACAGCGTGCCAAAGAACACCACTCCCTGTGTGGAAGCAGTGTTCTCTGAAGCATAGTGCCCTGAGAACCACACCATGCTTTTCATCATTCACACACACTCCTCTCTATCCTTTGCTGTTCCTCTTCCATTTTTCCTTCATGTTAATTCTCCTAAGTGCCTTATTTTGCATTTATGAACACGTGATCAATTGGAAATAGGTCATTGTGTTAACAGTACCAGATAGCAGTGGAAGACCATATAATAACCTAAGATTTAGGTTATTTTCCATTATGCATTGTTGTAATGCAGGTCTCATATTCAGCTGTGTACGAACTGTAGCCTATATGAAAATCTGCATGCCATTACAAATGTAGAGGAAAATACGAGCTGTATGACATTTATAGTCCCTGTACGGTAAGTGCAAAACAGACATTTATGGCGCACTGCAGTTATGCGTCTAAAAGCTTCTGAGAATGTACATGTATAATAGTTATTCTTGCATTTGTGAATCTCTTCTCATAAAAACTGGGAGATGAATATTCATGAAGACCCTTAGGGACAGATTGCTGCGTGTCTGAAAACTAAAAATAAAAAGGAAAAAAAGATACAAATGTGCTGGGACTGAGTCCTACACCTTATGTGAACCCTGCATGCTATGGCAATCATATTATACACTCCTCCATTTACACCTCAGAAAAAGCTTAATCGGATGATATGTACCAGTTAGCATCTACTGGCACAGGAAATTATCTTGCCAAACTGAAAATAACGGCTAAAAGTGTTCTTGCACTGCCAAAAAACTGCCTCTAATGATTGCACCTTCCGCTTTAGCTTAGAGTTTTCCCATCTGCCAACATACCAACTCAGTGAAACACATAGGGTGACTGACTAGTTGTCAAACTTTACTTTAGGTAGGCAAATTACTTGGTAGGTTTATTTTTCGAAAGCCAGTTTCTCTACGCAAAAAGAGAAACTTTTTGTAACCAAGTTTCGGTTACAAAAAAAACAAAAAAAAAACCTGTTGAATATTTTCATCATTATTGCTCCTGCGATGATGTTGTTTAATGAACACAAGTTGATGGTGGGGCAAGTTGTCACAAGGGGAACCTGATGTTAGCCGTAGGCTTTTAAGGTGGAAAAAAGTCACAAAACAGCCTAAAGAAAAATGTAAACAGTAAAATATAAAAACATTAATTTCTGTTAATTAATGAAAGACAGGCCACTCGCCCCAATAAAATTTGACAACCTGTCCCTATGTACATTCCTGTTGTCACAATGTATGGCAGTGTGTTGTGAGTTTACTTTACACAAAACCTATAGGCTAGCTATATTAATCTTCTTTCTCTAAGTTCTCTCATCCAGTTCTAAATGTCTTGTACCTGTTCCTTGTTTTTCCAAGCGATGTTTTTGAATCCTTTCGAGCTTGTTCAACATAAAAGTAATAGCTCTACCGAAGTCCTCCCATGCCATCTTCTCCACAGTCTATAAACAAGACGCAAGATGGCGCAAAGTTGCGTTTGTTCTGTATGTCGAGAGAGCGGGACCGCGGATTGATACGAGATACATAAAAGTAGTGCCGGTAATAATATGGGCTCGCTGAATGTCGCGATTGAACTAAAATAAATAAAGAGGTTAATAATGTCAGTGAAACCCTTTTGAACATTTCCATCGATATTGTTTGAAAACCATTGCGCTTTTGTTGCACGACCAACAGCAACGCATATTGTCACACTATTGTTACTGTACCCTCCATTAAAAACTTTTGGCTAAAAATGTTCACAGTAAAAAATGATGTAGCTACAAAGCTGTATAAGGTAACTTACAAAATATAAAACATGCCGCAGACATTTAGGAAAAATGTTATCCTGAGAGTAGCGTGTTCACTTGTTTCCTGACTGTTATTACAAAATTATAGGCTATTTTTAAATAAATAAAAATACTGTTCATTTACGAGTGTTTCAAACTAAATTCTTAAAACCAATATGCTACACTTTCGTGTAATCGAAATTCACTCAAATGGAGCTGCTGAAATATAGTCCTTTTGATCATATTAGGCTACTCATGTGACAACTAGGCCCAGTCTCTTCTAGAAAATGAAAAGCCTGGCCAAGGCAATTCAACTCCAGTGTGCATTGGTTTGAATCTGTCAATCAAAATGTCAAATATGTGCCCAAAGTTGAGAGCTCATTTTAAGAGTGAAATAATGTTTTGTGACTTTCAAGAAGTGATTGAACAACTTTATCTCCTGAAGACGGATTCAGTTTATTCAGAAAGTCCTATCCACTTTCACAGACCAGCCATAAGGGAATATGGTCTTGCTGACAAAATCAATAATAAATTGTATATATACAAACATTGCTGGAAGATGACCTCATCTATAATTCAGTTCTCTACTGTATTCTTCAGATAGCTCCCACACTACAGGTAGACACAGTCACAGAAATCCTTGTATATACATATGCTGCACTATTGAATACAAATGCTGGATATCCTGCTTAACACGCACATTCCTTTGCATCATGTGGACAGAATATAAAATGACTGGTGCTTCACATGTGACCTGAAATCTGAAAATAGAGCAGAAGGGGCAGAGCTTTTACCCTTTATGAGAGAGGAAAAAAGAGACAAAAGTGGAAAATGATCCATGTTGTACAGCTTTTGACCTTCCTGTCTCTGAGCCACATGCATACCACCTGGCCCTCATTGCTCCAGGTGCAGACAGAATGAACTGGCTCTTTTTCCTTACTCGCCAAATGTGCTTGTTGACTCAGAGAGTTTGGAGAGTGCGGTAGGGGAGTAGAGAGCAGCTCATCTGTGCAGAAAGTGGTGTGACTCAGTGACATAATGCACCGTGGCTGCACCTCTCACTGTTCCGCCGAGCTAAATAAATAAAGGCTAAAGCTCAAACATTATACGTGCTTCACAGATTCCCTCTGGATGATTTGTAATCTATGAAACCAGTCTTGCTTTGTTATATAAAATCTGTGTTACATCAAATGAAATCAATTTATTGTGATATATATGCTTACACACTTAGTCATATATAGCATAATATATACAATGTGTATTGTATAACATATATGTTTTGATTTTTTTGATTTTTTAAATATTATTATGTATTTTTTATTTTTGTGTCATTTTATTTTATTATACTATTTTATTATTTTACTGTATTATTTTTATTGTTATTACATTTTAAAGTTGTATTAAAGGCAATAAAAACTAATAAATAAATTAAATAAAAATTCTATCTATCTATCTATCTATCTATATATAAAATATTATATTATTATATTACTTTAAATATATATATATATATATATATATACACACACATTTTACATTATCATATTACATTTAATATTTACATTTTACATTTTTAAATGTTTTTTTAATATAATGAATAAAAATTAATGTAATATATAGGGTACCATGTTAATAGCCTAATAGCAAATTGCAGTGCACAACTAATGCTTGCAGCTGTCACATGTCTGACTGACAGAGGAGGGGGTTTATTGAAGTGTGCTGATTTTTTTTTTTTTTTGGCTTGGCAGCCCCTCCTCTCAATATCTATTCCCCTTTTGTGTGATCCTAGATGAAGTAGGAGAAAGAGCTTGAGCATGGCTGACCGGACTTCACACTGCAATGTTAACAACCCCATGGCCCATATTCCCATCTTTTCATCTATTTAACCATCTCTGACACACTATCTTCAGCATTAAGAGACAGCTGATTATACAGGTTGTGGATCAAGATAATAGGCACTGGGTCGTACTCAAGAAGAAGATGAGAGAGATTCTTCTTAATGGAGAAAATCAGTGAGAATTGCTGTGATGTCTGTTTTGATCGGAGTCCTTCAAAGTGAAGTTGACATCACAGCGCCACCATGTGGTTGGGTATCAATTAGGCTATGAATAATGATGTAGTTATTGAAATGTTGGTAAATTAAGTAATTGTTTAAGAATTCGCATTTCTGGAAGTTGGGAAACAAATCATTATAAACTGACAAATACGCAAATGTTCATCTTTCAGTAAAAAGATTTTATTATCCTAAACATTAACTTTACATGCATAGTGAGACATGAAGTATCTTACTACATCGAAAATAAATAAATAAATGAATAAAAATAAATACATATCATTTTACAAAAAAATGACCTTGAAACATTAATTTTATGCCTCTATATTTGAGGCTCAGTTTTTAAATGCAACCTTATATTACACATTAGCAATGTTCATTTACATGCTGAAATCAAAAATTGTGTCCAGTGAATACAGTATTTAAACTACTATAAATACTCCAAAGGAATGTGCATAAATTGTGTAATTAGAACAAACTGTTATTTTCATTTCTGGAAGTAAGTGATAAAGACCACATCTTAAATAACTAACTTTTTGGCATCGAGATCAGCACTGACAACATACGTATCCTAAGGGCAGTAATATGCTGGAGTGACAGATGTATTGCTAAATGTGTCTTTCTGTATTGAGTTGATTCTAGATTTAGGCGAGGATAAAAATAAATGAATACAGAAAACTGGACTCTAAGGAGCCACTGCCATTGAAGGGTTTTGTAGCAGGACATTACAAGCATTGTAAATTTCGCTACAATTATTTGCTTTTGTACAGTGCAGAGAAACCTGGCAGTTACATTTGTCAAAATGTTAATAAATGTTTCCAGGCAGTAGTGTGTACTTGTAAATGTACAATAGAACAACTAAAATGAATTTTTCATATAAATATTATGTTCTGTCTTGACAGATTAATAGATTACTTTAAAGCCAGTCTTATGGATTGTACAACTGTTTATTATGTCCAAATCCGTGGAAACAGATGCAGAACTCCTCATGCATGGAAAACATAGCAACATGGCCTGTTGTCTCTCTAACTATGGTATGCAACTTTCATGCATTATTAAAATAACAGTATTAATAATAAATATTATTTGGTCAACATCATTTGCAATATTCAGTCAGTATATACAAAAACAAAATGCTTCTTGGCAAAGTAATATTGCCTTTGTAATTCAAAATCTCAGTGCAAAAGGAGAACATAAAAATATTTGTACAGCTTGAGCACAAAATATATTCACCTGTAAGAAGTATGACATTCACAGTAAAAGAAAAGATTTACCCACAAAGGTCAGGTGAATAACACGTTCTTGAAAAAGGTCATACAAACCGGCAATTCTCTATGACAT
>JAFVLL020003788.1:0-24020 GCA_021397915.2 Tor tambroides
AAGACGCCTAGTTGGTACGACAGGGTCACAGACCATTTTCTTGAAAAGGAACGTAGGGCAGAATTTACTTTTAAATAAATAGACAATTTTATGATTGTAGGCCGAAAATGAGCTTCCCCTATTTGACAGACCAGTAGCCGCCACTGTTTGAAATGTAATTTATTCCTGTGATGCAAAACTGAATTTTCAGCATCATTACTCCAGTCTTCAGTGTCACATGATCCTTTAGAAATCATTCTAATATGCTGATTTTTTGAATAAACATTTTGTATTATTAATGCTATTAATACTATTAAAGTATTTTTTTCTTAAAAAATGAAAATAAAAATAGTGACCCCAAACTCTTAATCGGTAGTTATGTAAATTATCTCTGTTACAATATGACACTGTTCATCAGGGTGGAACCAATTACTGCCACTGATGTCATGCTTGTGATGCCATTTTTCAATGACTCATTTTGCCAGCTTAGTATTAATAAACAGACTTTCTTTTAATGCTCTGTGAACCTTAGAGTATGTGGACATAAATATATCACACTTTCATTAAGCAAGGAAAATCCTTAAGATGTTGCCTTCAAAACAGTGCTTTTAATGTAATCTGAATGTGAAGCCCTGACAGCAAGACCATACTTTTGTCAAAAAAAAGTGGAATATCATGACACCCTATATATCATCAGGTCTTCTGGGAGGTCCCTAGAATGGTAAAGTTATTTGATGTAAAACAACTCATGCCTTACGAGGTCATACTTTTCTTGACACGGACCAGCTATCCTCTCTGTCCTCTGGCCTTTAGTGTAAAAACAAGCTATGCTGGCCTTGATGTGGATCCTTATGCCCCCAGCTGGCTTTGGAAGGGTTGGCAGGGATGATTCTCCCAGATTTCAGTGGCTTTCTTCAGCCTCAGGGTTTTAAAGTCTTCACTGCTCTTGTCACCTGCTTTATGGTCAACACTTCACCCCAGCTGTGTTTTGGGTGTCTATAGTTCAACAACTCTGAACTGTCACAGTCTGTAGTACTGTGTGACAATGAATACTTAATATTTTTGGAACTGGAAATTGTGATGAATAGGAAGTTAGAAATAGAAAGGTTTTGTAACAGTGTAAATGTCTGTTAATTTTGATCAATTTTATTCGAATATTGATTAAAAGTATTGATGTCTTTTTCTTTGCAAGTCCCCAACCCTCGTTATGAGAAAAGGTACTAGTGCTGCTTGTTTTAACAAACACTTCTAATGAATTAGTGTCCAAAACTGTAACTTATGCAGACAAGTAAAAATACAGCAATTTATACTGATATCATAGCATTTGAGCTGTCGTTAGCGCTTAAATATAGCGATCCAGTACATTTCCTCAGGACAAAGCCTAGCCAAATTCATTTCCACTACAACAATACCCTGATTCTGCCTCCAAATGGGTTTAGGAAGGAAGGAAGCAAGTGAGAGAAATCAGCAAACTTCAAATTTCCTCTTTCCCCATATCTGAGAGGTTTGAGGGTCCCTCAAGGGTCAGTTCTCTGCTAGTCTAAATTAAAGAAATGTAACCCCACACACATTTCAGCCTGTTCCTGAGAAGTCTAGTTGTTAGACTGGTAGTTAATTGGAAACTATCTATTAAACCTGTGGGATTGCTGAGCCAGGAGGACCCTTGAGGCCCCAGCTGACCGCAGGAGCCCTTACAGCTGGAGGAACCAACATACTGGCCGTCCTGATGCTTGACTGCAGTCTGTTTGCCTACCTCAGGTTATTTAATTCACTCGCAGTCATTACAGGCCCAGAACTTTCTCTTTTCTTTTCCTATTTTACAGGCACACTTTTGAAACTGCTTGCCCTTGTCACTAACTGCTAGAGGTTGTTTAGAAAAGAGGGGAAAATGGTGCAAAATACAATTTTGTGACATTCTTTGTGTGTCACAAACAACTTTCAAAATCGTTCAAAAACGTATTTTGTGGTTCAAATGATTTTTAAAACAGATTTGTCAGAAGTCTAAAATAAAATAGTACTTGCTTTTATCAAAGCAAAATAAAGAAGAAAGTGTTCACTCAATCAAGAAGAAAGGACACAAATTTCTTAACGATTTTTCCTCAGATAAAATCACCCAAAGGCTCTATTCTAAAACCTATAGAGAGATCTGTCTTTCTGTCTACTGCCTACATGTGCTGTTGCCTTCTAAGGCAGCATACTAACTGAAGTGAGCCCTCATCGATTTGGAACAATATAACAAGCAGAGGTGGGTAGTAACGAGTTACATTTACTTCGTTAAATTTACTTGAGTAAATTTTTTTGGGTAACCAATACATTTAGAGTATATTTAAAGATGGGTACTTTTAGTCAAGTACATTTTTGTGAAAAAACGGTACTTTTGCTTTATTATGAACACGTGTGCTGTCTACGGTTCCACAGGTATAGATAGGCTACATTCCATTACAGTTCACGATACCACTATGACATTACCAGTTTGTTTACATATGTACCTTATACATTAAATACAATGTATAATTTATACATTAAATAAGCTGTCACAAAGTATGAAATGAACACCAGCCAAACCCGCGTTAGCTCTGCGGAGCGGCACACGACCTGTTCCGAGGAATGCCTAGACACAATTAATATTGATATTTTCACAATATTTACGCTTACAGAAATTTACAATTTTTTACATTTTGCAGAACAGACGGAAGAAGATCCATCAATGTGCATTTGTTTCGTTATGTTCAGATGTTCAGTAGCGGTCATATGAGGAGTTTTCACTCTTCTCCGTGTCAGAGGTTATTATATACAGTACATATATAATACATAATTCTATACTTTACAATATAATTTAATTCAGTGATGCAAATCAGAATTTTCATCAGCTGTTACAGAGTCATATGATCCTTCAGAAATCATTCTAATATATTGATTTATTACCAGTGTTGGAAACAGTTTTGCTGCTTAATAATTTTTGGAACCTGTGACATTTTGTTCAGGATTCTTTTATGAATAGAAAGCTAAAAAGAACAGCACTGATAATAAATCAACATACTGAAATGATTTCTGAAGGATTATGTGACACTGAAGACTGGCGTAAAGGCTGATGAAAATTCTGCATCACTGAAATAAACTACATTAAAAAACATTACAAATCTTTTGAATGGCAGTGTGCGTGTGTGTATGTATGTATATATATATTCATATATATATATATATATATAAATTTTATCTGTATATCTAAATAAAAATAGACTATAGATATCAGTATATGATCCAAAGTAACTAGTAACTAACTAGTTAGTAGTTTTTTTTATCCGATACTTTTTTACTCTTACTCAAGTAACTACTCAGACTATTACTTTTACTTGAGTAAATATTTCTATAAGTACTTTTACTTTTGCTTGAGTACAGTTTTTTGGTACTCTACCCACCTCTGATAACAAGCAATTCTCAACATGCAAATAAACATGCAATTCTCATGTGACATGTACACTATTGACCCTTTGCTAATCTCTGCCTTGTTATTGACCTTGTTACTGACTTTGTTTGGATAGTTTTAATTGTAATTTTAGACAATTTTCTCAAAATAGAGTAAAACATTGTTACCAGGCTCAATGCAAGTGGATTCTTTTCCCCACACTTTTACAAATATTGCATTTTAATAAGTGTATAATGTTATCCTCTCTGTGAAAACCCAGCTAAAGTCATTTTTTGTGATTTACTGTTTTCTACACAAAATCATCCTTCATAAGAACATTCTGTGAAAATTTAACCTTCATATCTTTAATATTGACTCAGGCCATGTCAAAGATTCAAATTATAGTGAAATTAATGGTTGAAATCCAACTTTGATGCTTGTTATCTCATAATTAGATTTTGAGACTTTAGCCTGGATTTCACAGAGAGGGTCACGCATTGATTAAACAATGTGAGCTTCAACTCTCATTACCACATGTAGAACCTCAGAAAGAACACTTGAATGTGCTACAAAATAAATTAAAGCTAACGTTAATGTTAGTTAATGTATGTATTGATTGAGGTCACTGTAGTAACTAGAGTTCACAGTACCACAGTATGTTATAAACACTAAGAACACTTGTTCACTTAGACTAAAGTGGTCACTTGCAGTCTCCTTTAAATCGGTGTAACTATGAACATTTGTTTCCAAGGTTTTTAATCAGATTACTGTTATTTAACAATTAATAATAATAATAAAAAACCTTGAGCATATCCATTAAATTCTTACCATTTTATAAGCTTGTTAATGAAAATCACTCTGTTAAAAGCAGTGTTATTTTTAAGTATCACTGGGATACTATTATGGTTTTTATTCCTATTTTGGTAACACTTTAGATTAGGGAACACTATTAACTTTTAACTAGTTGCTTATTAGCATGCATATTACTATCGTACTAACTATTTATTAGTAGGTATAGTGTTCCCGAATTTAAAATGATACTTTACACAATATATATATATATATATATATATATATATATATATATATATTCATACTTACGTTAGTACATCAAGTTAAACTAAATAAAAATGAGAATTGTTTATTTGGCAGCTTTCTGTGATAAATATAATAATCCTGCTGCATCTAACTACAGTATTTCTGAGGGATGTTATTGTAACGCTTAGCAAAGGGTCAGCTGATTCCAGTATAGTGTGGCATTAGTTTAGCTATCACCTTGATACTCACAAAAACATTGCACACATATTGGGCAGTATAACTGTTCAAAAGAATGAAATATTAAACTATAAATTTTGTTACTAAACATTTATCTTGCCTCATCCAACATCTTGAATGTTTTTTTTTTTTCCACAGAGATCTGCAATCTGCAACTGTTTTCTGCATGAAATTCATACATATCTCTGCCTTATTTGGCCAAATGGAGGAATCTTTGAAGGCTGCCTCCTACTGTATGCTGCCTCAGCAGAATTATGGTGCTACAGCCTTTGCGTCAGGAGCACACCTATGATGATTACAGAGGCAGCTCACATGGTTTTGGAACACAGCCAAAACTTTCTTTCTTCCTCAACAAACCTTCCTGTAATCAGTCTGTTTGAGCTCCCAATCTGTGTTTTCATTTCAGACAGAAATTTTAAAACACTTCATTTTTTTAAAGCTAGGTGTTAATTAAATGTGCATGATTAAAATGATTGAAAGTTCCCTCTGAAAGTTTTTCAGCTTCTGAACACTTAAACACTTCATACACTATTTATGAAATGTACCCCAATGGTTCCTAGAAGTGGCATAATAAATCCCCACTATGGGTTTGGATTTATCATATTTTATTTGATGTTTACACAGGTTATAGGTTAGAGCATACAAAATACTACTTATTAAATCTCTAAAGTACATTTTGTTTTCGTATTCTAAAGCATAACTTTTATTTGTTGTCTAAATGTAAAAAAATGCTGGATCTTTTTTTCAATTTTCTTATGAGATAAAACACCCCTGGTCCTTTAAGAACAAATCTCGTGGTCTATTAAACTAAATTACCCAGATAACATCTATAATATTATGTTTCTAGATTGATCAACAGCTTCTTACCCTCCATTATCCATGTCCTTAGGCAATTGTCCATAATTCATAAGTCAAATATCTTATTATTAATCATGAAGACCATTTAGAGATTATATAAACTTGTTTATTGTCTAGCTGGTGTTTGCACACATAATGAGTATGCCATGCCACAAGACACCTGGCAAAATCGTGTTTGTTTAACGTTTACCGATCAGAACAATTATGAGACTCCGCTAAAAAAATAACCCTTGATCTAGCCATTCCACAGACAAAATAAAACGAATGCCCTTCTGAAGGTTACCACCCATCAATAATTGGAAATAACCGGTTATGGTCCAATTGGCTGCTATTACCTACAGATGCCGCAATTAAGGGGTTTAGGGGCAGCATCCTGATTTCTGCATTTTATTGGTAATTAACTGTGAAACACAACAAACATTCATTTAACTGTGGAACATTTGAAATGATGACAGGGAAATGTCAGATGGTAATAGCTGTATTTCTTGGGAGCGTGTTTATTAAGGTAAAGCGTTAATTAGGAAGCACCATACTGCACCTGGAGAGGTCATTTTAGTGATACAGTAAGGTACCATCTGACTATTAATGGCACTTCACTCAGCATGTATATGAAAAATGTAATGTAATGTAGCCTCTGAAGCTTTGAACAAGAGCTAAAAAAAATCATTTGGCAGATCTTTATTATACATTTTCATTTATCTATTTCATTAATTTAATTTTCTTTAAGAATTCTAATGTTCACCAAGGCTGCATTTATTTAATCAAAAATACAGTAAAAACACTAGTATTATTAAATATGATTACAATTATACTTGTATCTTATTAATATCACTTATTTAAAAGGATAGTTCACACAAAAATGAACATTTCCTGAAAATTTACTCAACCTCAGGCCATCTAAGATGAAAATGAGTTTATTTCTTCATGGGAACAGATTCGTAGAAATGTAGCATTACATCACTTGCTCACCAATGGATCCTCTCCAGTGAATGGGTGCCATCAGAATGAGAGTCTAAACAGCAGATAAAAACATCACAAGATTATGGACTTAAGATTTTTGCCATTAGTGTTCAAGATTTAAAGTTAAAATGCCTTAATGATGCATTTATTTCTTACAAACATGCAGCTGTCACGAATCCGGTTCGTGATCTTCTGCCCACTCACCATCAGAGGTCGCTCTTCCATCATATTGACTCTCACACCACACAGACAGTTACATATCACCCACGGACTGCATTTCCCATTATTCATTGCACTAAGTACACACAGCTGTCTCAATCACACGCTCACACTCTTTATAAGCCTTGGACTTTCTCTCCCTCACTGCCGAGTATTGTTCTGCGTTTAGCACTCTCCAAGTGTTAGCTGCCTTACCGAGCCATTCTGTGTTTATGTCTAGCTCCGAGTCTGGTCCTGCGTTTAGCACTCTCCAAGTGTTAGCTGCCTTACCGAGCCATTCTGTGTTTATGTCTAGCTCTGAGTCTGGTCCTGCGTTTAGCACTCTCCAAGTGTTAGCTGCCTTACCGAGCCATTCTGTGTTTTCTAAGTCTTAGTTTAGTTCATTTTGTTTATAGTCTAGTTTCGAGTTATAGTTAGTCCTGTCTTTCCGTGTTGTCTTGTTGTATGGTTCCTGATCTTCTGCCTTATCTTGGATTAACCCCTTGCCTTCCTTTTGGACTCTGTTTGCCCCTGCCTGGACTATTGCTCGTGTACCTGGATTACCGCTCTTGTCAAGCCCTCTGGATATTGTTCGCCGATCGAAGACTAAGCCCGTTTACTTGAGTACTCATCTGTCTTGCCCTCAATATACCTGTTTGCCATTTGTTTGACCCTGCCTGTGTTTTTGACCATGTCTATCAATAAAAGCTTGCACATGGATCTGTACGCCTCACGTCTTGTTCTCCCCGTTACAGCAGCTTTTTGCTTCAAGATGTTAATTGATGGACTGGAGTGGTGTGGATTATTGTGATGTTTTTATCAGATGTTTGGACTCTCATTCTGACAGCACCATTCACTGCAGAGGATCCATTAGTGAGCGAGTGATGTAATGCTGAATTTCTCCAAATTTATTTCAATGAAGAAAAAACTCATCTGCATCTTAGATGGCCTGAGAGTGAGTACATTTTCAGCAAATATTAATTTTGGGGTGAACTGTTGCTTTAATAGTAATATATTTAAAAATATGTAATATTAAATATATACTTCAAATATATAGCACACAATTTTACTTTCATCATACTTTTTGGCTTTTTTTCCACTTTGCATTCCACAAACAAAAGAAAGACATACAGGTTTGGATCAAAATGATACTAACTCTGCAATGAAATCAGAAACTAAATAAACTGTGAAACACAATAATTTGCGAGTTTCATTCGACAGAACTGCCCAACATGCTCCTATCTCATTTGAAAGCTTTTCTCAAATTCTGAGGAGAAATGCTTACTAACACAATTTACACAGACACGGGAATGGGGTATTAAAAGGCTGGAAAAGAGAGAAAGAAAGAGCGAGATAGAAAATTGGCCTTCCTCAGAGTCAGGCAGAGCAGCTGTCATGACAAGTGAGCAGATTAACTACATGGCCAGCAAGGAGAAATCCAGTAGTTTGCACAACTAAGGCAAGAGAAAAAGAAAACAGCAGTTCTTTTCTGAAAGGAGTGTAGTTTAAAATCAAGACCTGAGGCTATATCTCTGTAGCCACACATTATGCTCAGACTGGGTTTAACAGAGATTTGTCTTAGAGCCATTCTTCCATGCTACGCCAGCCTCCTTCACTGGGCTTTGCCTGCAAAGAGATACAGAGTGATATTTTGGTAGAGAAAATGCATATTTGGATCCATTGGGAAAACAAAAGTAAAATCAAAGTCAACTGCAATGTCACAGGGCATGAACATGAAGTATGATTTGGAAGAAAACCAGACAGATTTTTACCAAATACAGACTCTGTAAAACACCGTTTAGCCGTACAAAAAAGCACTCAGACAACTTTCTGTGCTAGGGGTGCTTTGTGTGATTAGGCAAATCGGGATGAGAGAATAAAAAAGACAAAATATCAGATATAACAGACTTGTTTTGTAACATTTTTTGTAATAAGCATTTCTATAAAAAGGTGCACAAGACTTTCAGAAAAATGATCTTGTCAAGCTCAGGCTCTTAAAATTCATATAACATAATAGTGATAGCATTCCTCAGTGAGAGTTATCTTACCTTAGTGCGTTAAATTGAAGTTAATTTTAAAATCTTTTGAAATGTTGATACACTTTAACAATTTAATTTAATCAAGATTTAAAATAAAATAGCTTGAAAAAAACCAATTAACATTACAGAATTCATCAAATCACTTATTGATGCTTGTGCTGTTGATTTCCTCGCCTTTGTTATATAAAGGGAAAATTATATTTATATAATTATAATGATATTTAGAAAATACTAAAATGATGGAACGTACTGCGGATATAGGAAAAAATTTAAACTTTATGATCTGAGAAAGAAAAAAATAAAGAAACATCTGTAATATTTTTAAGAAATTGATAGTTTTTCTCTCTTCTCTATCTTATTTCAATTTCAGTATGAATTGTGTAACACAAAGCGTTGCCAAAGCATTGTTACAAATAGCAATAACAATGATATGTTTAATTTAAATTATATAAAACCTTAAGTTAAATGCACGATTCACTTGTAAAAAAACAAACATGAACAACACTATAAAAATATGTATGAAACCTAAATTAAAACAAAGATTACATTTCTAAAAACTATACACTTGTGTTCTGAACTACATTTTTTAAATAATTTTCATTTTCAACATCTCGAACATCATTTTCTATCATTGCTCCTTAGACATTTAGGACAAACCACAGCTTTTTATCATTTGTCTCTTGTCCTTTTGCAGTTGCCTTTGTGTTTTTTTTGTTCATTCAATTTAGTCTGTCAAGACGAGAATCCCCAGTTAAAGACCTCAACAGAGGACGTCTGCTAACATCCGCCAGGCAATCTGAGCGCTGAAAAACACAGCAGTAAGGAGTGCTGAGCGGCAACCACAGCTAATGAGATCTGGGGGGAGAGATGCCGCGCTAACAGCCTTCCTGCTTCAGTCTGGGAAGCACTGTGGCTTGATGTGGAGAGCACTAAATGATAGGGGTCCTGTCTTTCAGAAAGGACACGGCTCTGAGACGGTCAGTGCGTTACCAATGAGGAGCAGCATGTCTGAGACTACTTCACACAGCTCTGCTCGCTGGCAAAAGATGGATCTGAAATCCCTAAAACACTTAACCCTCTGATGCTGACATCCACAAGAGCCATTTTTATCTAATCGGGGTGCTTTCCTTTGACCTTTACTTATAATTCCATGACTTTCCTCACTATATGTTAGTGTTTTTTTACTTATGACAACCTAAACCACCAACAAAAGAGTTGATGCTCCAATTACCCCTGGAATATTATCTCAAAATGCATAACTTTGGGTGAAGGGAAAAAAGAATAAACATAAATATATAAATAAATAAAACAATACAATAATTATTTCTCCCTCTCTCTCCCTCTCTCTCTCTCTCTCTATATAGTATAGTATAGTACAGTATAGTAATATAATATTTTATAACATTTTGTCCAAAAGTCTGAAGAAAACTTTGTCAACTTCAGTCAATATATGTTGGTTTTTTTTGGACAAAATAAAATCAAAGTAAAAGTGTTCATGCACCATCTGTTTTTTTTTTTTTTAATTCATGCATCAAAGGGTTAATGATCATTTTTCATCCTAAAACAAACCACATCTAAATACAAACATGCAGACACAACCCAACATAAAGTGCAAATCATTTTGCAGAGACTGAAATTAGACTGTCATCTTTTACTGCCATAGTTCAAGGCAGTTATACAGGGTCACTGCAATCCCTCACCTTGAAAGTGCCAGCGTAATCATCAGGAGTGACGCCCACCCTTCCTTCCTTCAGAGCAATGAGGGTAAAGCCACGCAAGTAAGATGGGCTGGAGGCATACAAACTCACTGGATAGAAAGAGAGAGAAAGAGAGAGAGAACAAAATATAGGTCAGAGGTACCAGAAATGAGCTTAACAGTAGGTCAGATCTCAACAGTGTGCCAGGGCAAGTCGCAAACTGCTCTCGCATTTGGCACGTACGTTTGCGTGTAAGCGTGTGGGTTGTGCAAGGGCTTTTCACATGGAGCGGTGAATACATATGCATGTACAAACACGCCGGGCATAACACCCTCATAAAAAGGCATCTGCTGCTTAATGAAGGCCACTTACATGAATCCAAATTGCAGTGAATATCAGGTTATGGAGCATTTTGACATTAAAATGATCCTGACAGGTAAATTATAATGTCAGCATTCAAATAAAACCCAGGTTATTGTGAAAAATAACAGTTGTTCTGATGTTTTCGAACAAATTCTTACTTGCGTAGGTAGGACTGGTTAGTAACAGTGATTTGTAACAGTTTAACCGGTTAGCAATGACCATGATTCTTCTAAGGTGACAGTAAAAGCTGTGGGAAAACAAAGGATTTAAAGGACAAAAACACATTTTGAAAGTATAATTTCATATTATTATGATTGAAAACCCAATCATAATAGACTTTAAATTGCAGAACTGGTGTCATCTGAATCAGAAAGTATCATTTGACATATGACAATATTAAATTTACATTAAAAAAAAAACTATAAGTAGAAAAAGACAAAGCAAAATGTGTTACTAAACTTCCAGTCTGCATTATTCAAATGTCCTCTTTGGTAAACATACTAGGTTTTAGTGCTACAAGTTTTTCGAAATTCTCTTCAATAAGTACTCATATTCCCCATATAAAACGCTTTTTGGCATTTTAATGTCAACCAACCTGGTTTACCTGTAGAAGATGCACTAAAGATGACGCTTTACGCACCAATGTTTACAAACTCCGCGCATGTTGTTTTTACCCAGGCATACATTAAAAACCTCTTAAATTGGTCAAACAGCAACATTTTGTGACCTCTAACCTCTGTAAGTGCTCCCGGGTTGGTAAGTTTCTGGGTCTCCTTCAACTCTGAGGCGAAACTCGCTCTGTCCGTCTCTCCGAGCGCCCCGCGTCTGCGTCCGCAAGATCCGGCAGAAACCCTCTTCGGACCTCGACTGTCTCTCTGCGGTATCTCGTCTGAACGCATCCGTATGGATGAAAAGCACATTTAAGAAAACTAACAGCACAACCATTCCGTCTTTGTCCATCATTGCCCCTTCTTTGCCTGTCCAAACACAAGTTTGCAGTCTAGTACAAGCAAGAAAACGCAGTCAAAGAACTGGAAAAGACGGTCAAAACAAACAGAAGCATAAATCGAGCAAACTTGTCTATTTTGGGGTCCATTCACGAATAAAAGAGAGCAAAGAAGCCGTATCCATTCCCACTGAGGAGATGTGGAGATTGCGGACCGTTGATAGTCCCGCGTGCCCGCGGAGCGCGAGATTGATTGAAGGCGAGCGCGGAGACCGAAGACTCAGATGTTGACTTTACTCAAAGGATATTCACACTGAGAAATACCTATTTGGTCTCCTTGATAACCGAGCTCAGACTTAAAGAGAATAGATTCAGACTTTAAACAAAACCTAGACATAGACGCCTGACATTCTTGGTGAGACGCTCTGAGGAGAAAGAGAGATCGCGAATGTTTGAACAGCCGTGAGCTGCAGCAGCAGGAGAAAAGAATCACAGGGGGCTGCGCACTAAGGAGACATGAAGGATGATTTTGGGAACTCCTCCGTCTGTTATGCTTGTTTATGCAAGGGAATGATTTGAGGGCTCATGTTTTTAATATGAGGAATTAACCGCATTTTTATTCCTGGTCCAACAGTCCTTTAAAACAAGATTTTTCCGCCAAAATTACATAATAATCAAGCAGTATCATTATCACACTGAGCTGGTGTAGTAAATATCTGTATTCAATCACAACCGTTCTGATCTTCAGTACTACAACATAAACGTATGTACAACAGTTCTATAAAAGTAATTATTTTAGGGTAACTTATTTTTCAAACAAAATATAGACTGAAACCAGGACCGGATTAGCAAATATTAGTGGAAGGGAGTGATTTCTTCTCCCTGCTAAAGCGTTCTGTAATCACGCTCTACTTCTGCTCCATTTCGGGTTTTGCATTCCACAATAATGAGAGAAACCCGCTCCGAACGATCCTGGACCGAGAAAACACTGATTCTTCGACTTCCAAAAGTCGTTTTACTCATTTTGCAATTATGAACATAAATGTTTTTATTTCTCAGTTGATGTTTGGGTTATGAAAAGAACATTCAAGTTAAATCTTGTGAATATTTTGCTGTCATAATACTGAATATTGTAGTGTTACATTTCTAAACATGTATATTTAGGCTACTAAATTCAAGAGGAAACATACATTAGTGTTGAATGGAAAATACATTCTGTAATGGCAGTCCAAGCTTGAAATTACTGATGTGGATTCATATTAGTATGGGGAAAAAAAAGTCAGAATTCAGATTTTGTTCCTCACAATTCTGAGTTTACATATCACTAGTCTTTCTCAGTTGTAAGTTTATATCTTGGAATTGCAAGAAAAACTATCCCAATCATGAGACAAAATGTTGCAATGACCTTTATTTGTTTATTTATTTTTATACATTATATTAGTAACTTGGTACGACTTATAAATATGCATTTTATTATCATAACCTTTGAGTTTGCACCAGTTTGGTCTCAGCATATTATTTTTAATCTAATGCCAAGGCAGCCTCTTCTCTTTTTAAATCATTTTGTGGCCCCCTTAAACATTTGTTGAGGCCCCTTAGCCCTGGTTAAGAATCACTGATCTACAAGAATAACTTTTGAACATCTGCATACTCTGCATATCCGTCTGATCAGAGGGAAGTTAGAGAAGCACACCAGCAGATGTCATTAACGCATCCTGACTGACTGCACTAATACCCACTGGAAATATGCCATAGTAATGAAAATGATTTCCCATTCCCTATTTGCAAATGCGGTTATTTAAACCTGTAGAAAAGAGTTATATATATATATATATATATATATATATATAATTTTTTTCTGTGATAAAACAGCTGGTTGTATAAAGGGATTTAAATCATTTGTGTGCCTTGGATCATTGCATTTTTTATGCAATTTTTCCACACCAAGGAACAAATATCTCTTACTGAACTTCTGAGAATAGGATTCTTCTATAATTATTTTTGGTTTGTTTTCAAGCCATCTGTAGACAGATTCAGGACAAAACAGCATGCTTAACCAAAAGGGCAAGCCAAAGTAGTCACTTTCTAACAATACAAAGGCCAAACTTACCCATAAATGTCTATAGAGGACGACCTTCCAGGCTGAGTTGTTAGTTTGGCACCTCACACATTCACTAACCTGTGTGTGATCTTGTCACCCAACCTATTGATCTGCCTGGGGTTGCAACAACTCAAGGGGCTGTGAAAAATGGCAGAAGGTTTGTTTGGCTGTACTGCCCCAGTAAGCTTGGGGCTTGTGTGAGAGAAACACACCAGCAGCATTTGAGCTTGTTAATGCTTCAGTTCATCTTTGGCACAGGCTTCACAACTCTAGAGAGAGAGATGAGAAAAGAAAGTTTAGATGGGGTAGACAGAGGGGGAATGGCAAGAGGACTGACTTTTTTTTTATTCCAGGAAGTTTCTGTTTGGTCCAGTTTTTTCACCCATGGAATCCAGTGACATTAAGATCAGAAGTATATATTTAAGAGTCAGTTAAATATAGAGGAAGTAGTGAAACACTTCATCTCAACCAGATAAATCATAGACTTTGTTTGCGGTCTGACTGATTGCTGGCAAGACTATTTAAATATGCTAGTCATCTTAAAGGGAATACAGTACAGTAGTTTGCTCAGAAAATGAAAATTATTGCATTTAGTCACCCTCGTGTCATTCTAAACCTATGTAATTTATTATTATTTTTTTTTTAAATGTATAGATATTTTAAGTATGTGTATAGTATAGAAAACAGCATTAAAAATTCATAAAAGTAAAATTCATATGACTTGTGCACTATTTCAAGCCAACTGAAGTTATATGGTAACTTTGCATAAGGACAAAAAGTATGGTGTGTACTACTTTGTTTTTATTCTTATAAAAAAGACTATATACACACATACGTACGGAAAATAGCAGTGCAATGAGTCTTCAAAATGTCTAATTTTGTGTTCCCCAGACAAAAACAGCAGTATACTAGTTTAGAAAGACCTGAGGGTGAAAATGTAACATTTTGGGGTGTACTGTCCCTTTAAGTAACTATCACAGTATGAAACTGCTTTGTGTCCAGATGTCATTTTGGTAACACTGACTTGAGTCAAACCTATCGGTGATTAAGCCAGATGGCAATTTAATGTCTCACGGAGACAGCTTTTACTACTTAAGGAAATGGTTGAGGTCGCCAGGAAGCTCTCTTTTAAGTGCTGAAAAAGTTCCATGACAGTCCTGATATCCAGCGAGGTCATTGAGTACGTTGGCATACATCATATGAAGTTTCTGTTTATCCTGAAACATCACAGGGAATTTTAAAGCTTCAACACTGATAGAAAAATAGTTTTGGACACATACGGCACAGTGAAATGCTGTTTAAAAGCTCAGGTGTGAAACACCTCTCATGTATATGTTAATCACTTGCTGCGTCAGCAGACTTTAAGACAGCTGGAGACCGGGGCAGGAGTGGACCTGCAGAGCTAAAAGCCACTCGGCACTTTTCAAGTCAAAGTGTTTTAGTCAGTTCTCAGCATTATGAATAACACATCATAAGGCTGTGGTGCTTGTTGATCCCAAATGATGCAGACCCAGGAGAAGTCTTTGACTGACAGCTGTCTGAAATTCCTAAAAAGGCTTGTGATTCTGTATTTTGTTGCTTACTTTTATGTTTTAGGTAAAAGAACCTTGCAGTTTGCAGTTTTTTAAAAATACATTTAGGGGTCAAACACTAAGTGTCTCAAAGTAAAAAAAAAAATTAAAGGATAAAACCACAATTACAATATAGTCTCAAATGTGAGAAATAGAACTACAGTTATGAGAAATAAGTTACTATTGAGAGAAATAGTCACAATTGTGCGATAAAAAGTAACATTATGAAATAGAGCCACAAATATGAGAAATAAAGTCGCAATTGTGAAAAAGCAGCAAATTTTCCCTGAGAAATGTTCGTTTGCACTCAAAAGCATTAAAATATAGTTTACCCTCCCATCTTATATTATTTCCATCACAAAACCTTTGCGAGCAAATGCAAAGTTTCTCAGAGAAACGCAAAAGCTTTGCAAGCGAATGTAAAATTTCTCGGGGAACACAAGGTTTTGTGAGAGAACGCAAAAACATTGAAATATAATTTTTCTTCTCCCATCTCACTTTTAAAAAAAAAAACCTTATCATGTCCCTTTAGGGGCTCTGTAAAATAGTAACAAATTTGAAATAGTTGCACTTGTGAAAGTTGCAAATGTGAGAAATAGCCATAAATTTAAAAATTAGTTTTAAAAATTATTGTGGGAAAAAGTCACAAATGTGAGATATAAAGCTGCAACTGCGAGAAATAATCACAATTGTGAAATATAGTCGCAATTGGGAGAAAGTCATAAAAGTAAGATATAAAAAATATAATTGTGAGAAAAATCACAAAAGCGAGATATAAAGTTGCAATTATAAGATATATTCTCAAATTTAAGATATAAAAATCGCAATAGTAAGAAATAGTTGCAATGGTTGGATATAAATTGCAGTTGTGAGAAAGTCGCAAATGCAAGATAAAGTTGCAATTGTGAGAAAGTGTACATTTTTTAAAAAGTCATAATTATGAAAGTTGCAATTGTGGATATACTCTAATAATAGAGTAAAAACAATAGTTTTACTCTAAAGCAGAAACATGCTTCCATTGTCCATTGCAAGATAAGACATAAATCTAAACAGATTTAACCAGCTCACAGTGTCTTTAATGACACTACTCAAGGTTACTCTGCAAGAGAGGTGCATAGGCAGGCTTTTATCGGCTTTAATACCAGAAGTTTTGGCTGCCTGTACTAGATGAGCATAGGGGTAGTTATGTCCACACAGAGCATTGTGCTTGGCCCCCAAAGTGGTAAGGACCATTATGCAAGCAAGCGCAGTGGCCTGTTGTCCTGAAGTGATAAATGTTCAAATCAATGGCGGCTAATGTACTGTGCTGGGGACTTTTTCTCTTAGTAGCATTCTAATTGACTGAGAGGCAAGTGATGCAAAGAAAGTCCATATGCCCATTTCCCCTGAAACACCCTCCATCCTCGAACCTTCCCTTGATAATTAGTAGGCGTAGCTATGAAGAACGACCATGAGGTCTGCGTTTTCTCTTACCTCAGTTGGCATATCGTATAGGTGATGGTTTTAGACTTTCATTGTAGCTGATTTACAAGGTGTTTTGTACTTTCTGGCTTGAAATTTAAAGCCTGCCTTTACTCCTTTGATAAAGCCTTTGTCTGGGAAATGGCGCAGATATAGTTCGGACAACTGGAACACATTTAAACACAGATTACTGGAGCAGTCTTCTGAACCTGGAGACAAGATTTCAGTTAAATAAAATGAACAGAAGAGTCTCGTCTCGTATTGTAATCATATTGACTTATTCTCCTTGACCTTTCAAAGTCTTTCCAAAGGGAAACAATGAAACTGCTTGTTCCTAAGCATCTCTAAAAGTAGCATTTCCTTTTGTCAGGAATCACTGCTTAGTGTGATACAAATAAGAATAGCAAAGTGTAATATCATGTAAAAGTTTTGTCAGTTTATGGCAAAAGCACAGAAGGCCTGTTTAATTTTTACATACTAACTCTTTACCTATTAGCTCTCTGCAGACATTTTTAATCATTTTTACTGTGCAATGGCCGAAGTATAGGTACCAATAACTGTTGGCAAGAGAGCAAGGGGGAGGGGGGACTGCACCGACAGTGACTTTAATGGCATCACATTCTAAATACATTGACATTACAATGGCGTTGGTCCCACCTTTGCAGCTATAACAGCTTCCGCTCTTCTGGGAAGGCTTTCCAGAAGATTTTGGAGTGTTTCTGTGGGAGTTTTTGCCCATTCATCCAGTAAAGCATTTGTGAGGTCGGACCCTGATGTTGGACGAGAAGTCCTGGCACGCAATCTCGTTCCAGGTCATCCCAAAGGTGTTGGATGGGGTCAGGAATCTGTGAGGTCAGGAATCTGTGTGGACCAGTTCTTCCTCACCAAACTCATCCAACCATTTATGAACCTTGCTTGGGGCACAGTTGTGCTGGAATAGAAAAGGACCTTTCTCGAACTGTTCCTACAAAGTTGGAAACATAGCATTGTCCAAAATGTCTTGGTATGGCAGGTAATGTCCTCTTGGCATCTGCCAAACATAAACCCAGTCCATCAGACTGCCATAACTGAGAAGCGTGATTTGTTGCTCCACAGAACAAGTTTCCACAGCTCCAGAGTCCAGTGATGGTGCATTTTTCACCACTCCATTCAATGCTTACCATTGTACTAGGTGATGTGAAGCTTGCATGCAGCTGCTCGCCCATGGAAAGCCATTCCATGAAGCTACATCCTTATCATTTTTGTGCTGATATTAATGTCAGTGTAAGTTTGGAACTCTTCAGTTATGATGACTTTTTTGAATCATGCGCCATACCTACCTACCTACCTTCCAGGGGCGTTTCCTCTAAGGTGGCAAGGGAGGCAGTGCCTCCTTAAAAAATTGGATGAGAATATAAAATCATAGTACAAAAATAAAACAATGCAAATATTACATATCAAATTAAATGTGTATAGATCACTCGTTTTTCTAAAGAAAAACTGTCCAACAGTGACACCAGCAGGTAAAATTACAGTGGGATTCTGCGTCTCTCTCTTGCCTCCCCTGAGCCCATTGAGTTTTAACAGAAAGTCACGTGAGAGGAAGCATTGCCTCCATCTCAATATGTTTGTGTATGACTGGTTATGATCATACAATAAATTCGGCCTCTTGTGTTCGTGCGCGCTCCTCGTTTGGCAATCAGTCTGACTAAACAAGATGATGACATTAATGGGAAGTCTAATTAAACTAAGTAAACAATACACACACTTACCACCATTTTGTCACATCAAAATCAAACTTCAAATGTCCTGAAAACATGAACTGTGGGTTTTTTTGTGAGCAATTCAGCTTGTTGAAATTTAAGAAATAGATAGATAGATAGATAGATAGATAGATAGATAGATAGATAGATAGATAAATAGATAGATAGATAGATAGATAGATAGAAAAAAGAAAAGAAAAACGAAGGCAGTTACCTTGTGGTTCAGTGTTTCTATACAAAAATTAGTTGAAAACTTTGCTGCAGATATTTTCTGATATATAACATGATATTCATAGATTTTGTTAACTGTGAATCATGGATGTATGAGAATTGCTTTCGGGAAAAGGTTAGAACAATTTGTGTCACAGATGGTGGTAGTTTCCCTGACAAACAACGTTAGACTTGAGTCCCAAAAAAAAAAACAGAACCATTATTTCCACTTCCAGTGCGTCATATGGCCTTGTAAAACTGCAGTACAAGCATGCAACCATGCATGGCATAAATGTGCAGTGACAGATAGGGTCAATGTCTGCTGTTTCTCATCCGAATCATCATTTCAGACTGTCAACAACATGTACTGAGGTCAAAGCATGACAAAATGAATGTGCTTTGACAATGATAAATTCATCTATTGTAGAAAAAGAGTCATTACTTTATTTTGCACTTGATGAACGTGCTGTCTGCTTTCTTATGATTTATCGGGAATGGATGGAGCCTTCTCTAAACTGCCTTTAAAATAAATTTCTAATCAAAGTTGCTTTGAAAAGTCATTTCGGTACACTGTCTGCACTCATGAAAAATGTCATGAGAAATTAATGTAGTTTCTAAACTATAAGCAGCTTTAAACTACAAGCAAAGTTTCTATTCAGACAAACAGTTTTGAAGTATTTACAACCCAGGCCAAAAACATTTCAAGAGATAGTTAACTTAATAAACTTGAAAAAATAAAATTCGTCTTCATTTACTCACCCTCGTATTGCTTCAGATCTCTATGACTTACAATCTTCTGTAAAACACAATTTCTTTAGAGAAAAAAACAACAACAAAACAATAAAAGTGTTTGTATGATCCATTTGTTATATTCCAAGCCAAATAATGGCTTTGTGTGAGAAACAGATTGAAATTTAAGTATTATTCAATGCGAAACTTCCCCTTCAGTGAGCCGTCAACTGCTGCAACTGGATATTTGATTCGGTAAGATCATAAATGAATCATTTGTGAATGAATCATTCAGACAAGTTTTATGAACTGAATTTAAGGATTCATTTAAAAGCTCAGACTGAAAAGAAAGATTCATAAATCAGACATCATGAACTCAGTAAATAATGAATCAAATTTCAAGTTTTCCTCACTGAACGCTATCGGATGGAAAATAGTGCACTTTTATGGTGATTCATTCACTTTTATCACATGCAAGCGAGCGGCCAGGATTTTCCACAGAAGAAAGAAAGTCAAACAGCTTTGGAACGACATAAGAGCAAACCATTCTTTTAATATGAAACAACAAAAGGGTGCGAGGAAACTACCGTAACAAGCCAATAAAAAGTTTAATACCGCATTTCCCTGCCAAAGTTGTTTTTTGTTATTTGCGAGAGTGCTTTTTATGGCGCTGCTAAAACATCTTTAAAAAGCTGCAAGCAATTTGAAGGCCCCATAAATCCAGTTTAATTGTTTTAAAATGGGCTGTAAATTCAAGCCTGTTTTGTTGATTTCTGATGTGCAGAGCCACTCGACTCCAAATGATGTCATGGCAAACAGCGCAAGATTCTGCCTTCCTGTTTTAATTGGAGCTTAATGTACTCATTCTATCATTGAGGAAATTGCTTCAGATATTTCCTTTTGATGCACCATGTGTCAGAATAATGAGTTCTGGATGTAATTTAAACGTCGTATCGGTGTTTTAAAAAGCTAATAAATATTGTGGCCTCCAGAAAGCTGATTTTAAGAAGGGATGAAGCACCCAAAAAGCAATGATAAAAGAGACAGCATATGACATAACGGAAGAATGGGATGCAAGCAGGTTCTTTCCAAACCCGAATCCACTGTCAGAATACTAGATGAAACAATGCATCTTGAAATAATGTGGTTATGTGTGAGACCACCTGTAATCTGAAATCCCAATGGCGCTTTGTGCGTATTCTAATCTGCCCGTTTTGTGCTCTGAATTCGCCCGACAGCGCCAGCCTTGTCCAAACCACTGTAATTACCTCTCTTATCTGAAAAGAGAGGGCTTAGGCCATTTCCTTCTGCTAAATCAGCCACTTTGTATGTCACGTCACAAAAAAAAGGTCTGAGCAGACACTGCTTTAGTATTGTGTTCAGAAAGATTTAATATTCTGAATGAAAATAGACGTGCTGCCCCCGTTCGCTTCGGTTTGTGTTTGTGACTCCAAGCAGCAGAATACAATCAAAGTCCATTATGACTGGAACAGAAAATCGTATCTCTTGAATATAAATGTGCTGTGGAGAGGAAATATGACTCAAATTAAATTTTATTAATTCTAACTATGAGTCTGTGCAGATAAGGACAGAAGAGAAAAACTCTTGCTTTTTGCACTTTTACCAGATATATCAAGAGTGGTTAGTTTTACTATTAGCCTAGCAATAATACACACTGAAGAGCTTAATAAATAAAATAATAATTTAAAAATAAATTTGCCAAATTGTCCTATACAATCAGCAAGAACTGAGAATCCATTCCAATTTCTGGTTTGATTCTGATACTTTTTGATGTTTTTGTAGAATGACTATTTTGCTTACATATGAAAAAATTCTCTCTTCAAATACTTGTCTTTTTGAATCATTCTTTAAAAGAATATACATAAGAGTCATTTGTTTCAGGAATCATGCTACACTGGGTTGCATGTATCTGATTCACTAAAAACAACTGGCTCAAAGGAGTCTATTTTTGATTCAATAAAAATAATGGGCTCATAAGAGTTATTTGTATCAGGAATTGAGCTACACTGATTGGCTGCATGTATCTGATTCACAAAAAAAAAAAAACCAAAAAAAAACAACTCATAGGAGTCATTTGTTATGAAACAGACTATACCGGATGAGCTCCATGCATTTAATTCACTAAAAAGAGCCAACTCATATAATCATTTATCATTTTCATCATTAGAATCAATTTTTGAAGAAATGCTTCCATTCTGACAATAAGAGATTAAAAAAAAAAAAAAAAGTAAAAAGATTGATCATGGGATTTTAAGAATCAACATCAGGGATGTTCATATGAAGATTGTGATTAATCAGAAAACTAATATTTTAACACAGCTCAATGGGGGGGGGGGGGGGAAGTCAATCAAATAAATGTGATACTGCTTAAATGACATATAAGAAAGGCAGCCATAAAGAATTATGGGCCAAAGGCCAAACCACCCATATACTGCAACATCTTGAATGGTTATAAAATAAATAGCTTTCAAAAACAGCTTTTCAACTCCTATTTACACAGCAGTTCATCCGAAACCTTTTCCTCTCATAGTCGACTCTAGAGGACTTGAGGGTCAGTAGAACACAGCCAAAGGATGACACTTAACTCAAAAGTGTGGCTTGGGTACGACTGCAACCGACAAGAGAGAAGGAAATTAATGAGCACTCAGTGGCTTGTGAAGTACACTTTGATTCAGCCTTGGTGCAGGACACACTTCTAACATGCAACAAGGGCCAAAGCTTAAGTGTTTATTCCATCAGACATCAGAGTGTATAGCGACACCACAAAAGAGACATAGAGGACCAGCCGGATAGGGTTGCCAGATCTTTGCTCTTTTTCACTCTTCAAAAAAAGAGCAAGAATATTCTATATTCTAAAAATTGTTACTTGAAATAAAATTTAGAAATAAAAAAAATAATAAAACTACAGCGATGCTAAAATAACACTAATATATTTGTATGTATACATACACACATATAATAGATGCTTACCTAATATACACATTGCACCGCATGAGGCGTATACTGTCAGAGTCAGTTTGCAAGTATTTTGGCTCATGCATCATTTTTCTAAATGGTCTGCCATCTAATGGCAGTTCAGGGTGAGATGGAAAGATTTTTCAGAGAAATGAAGCATCAAGGCAGTAATGTAAGCAATGTATGGCACTTACAAATGGCACAAATTGTATTGAGCAGATAAGTGCAAAAAAAAAATCCACTGACAGCAGAAAAGAAGTACATCCATTAGTATATTTGACAAATTTTTACACCAAGCTCCTTTGATTTGCAGATTGTGTGTGTGTGTGTGTGCGTGTGTAGATAGATAGATAGATAGATAGACAGATATAGTGCTGTTTATAGTGTGCAGTTTATAGTGCAGGTTTTATTTGGAGAAACATTTTGCTCTTAAATTACCTTTCCAAATTTGATGAATCAACTAAATTTTTTAAAAAGCCAACATGAAATATACCCTTTCTAAAACAAATTTATAAATTAGCTTTGAGCATGTCAGTGTTTTAGTGATTTAACTTTGTCATACTCTAAAAGCAAAACTAAAACATACACACAGTCTTCATCATTTTAATCTAAATTTTGTAAAAGACAAAACAAAGCACCTCAACCTCAAGGAAGAGCAGAATAATCCATCTCAATGAAGCATGGAATCATGTAGAAATAGACAAAAAGCCTGGATGGGAGACGAATCAAACCTACAAACCAAACAGACATGGTTAAATGTGTATTGGATATCAGATGGAGAATAGACTTTTAATTAAATCCGGATTGTGGGCGCTCGGCAGAATCCCAGAGGCACTGTCTTGTCCCTAAAGACAAAAAAATTAATTCAAATTTATTATGCAATTAATTTGCATCAGTATTGGGTTGGCTCAGCGTCGGAATGTTATATGATAATATGTCACTGAATCTTTTTCAAGAATGCCAACAGTCCTCATTTGCCAAAAATTTTCCATGGCAACTGCAGACAGTATCCTGATTAAGCTTTTGTGCATAAATTGACCAAATAATGATGCTAAAAAATACTTTGTCATAATTGGACAGTTTTGCAGCCTCATCCAATATATATATGCAAATTCCATGGTGTTTGAGTGGAAATTAATTTGGTCAAATGAAACAAAATATGTCTTGCGCTCCACAGCTAATATATGCCAACTTGACACTTGGCCTTTTATTTTTAAGCAAGAAATGTCTGTTTCCTGCCCACAGATGACAACTGCCACTTTCCATAAACAGGGTAAACTTTGGTAAATGTCTGGCGCCCCCTATAAAATGGAGATTTTAAAAATAAATTTGGCCTGTTCTATCCCAGCTGTAACGGGGCGAACAAGACGTGAGACGTGCGGATCCATGTACAAAGCTTTATTTGGACAGAGATGTGGTCATAAACATAAGCAGGGTCGAACAATGGCAAACAGGTATGGCATGGGCAAGACACAGAGTAATCCTTAGAACAAGCGTGGGTCGGCGATC
>JAFVLL020003789.1:0-42824 GCA_021397915.2 Tor tambroides
TTCACCTGTCAAACAGTAAGACAAAGCCATTTGAAAGCCTGTATCTGATGCCCTTGGCTTGGACAGATATCTCAATGTGATTGAGTCTTTCAGGGTGCTAAAGATTTCTATCTCTGAAGGTCCACGTTCAATCTAATCTGCATCTGTCAGATGCAGTCATTTTTGGAAGGCCAGCTCTGAAAGGTGGCTGCCATGTAAAACTTTACTTCATGAACTTTGGGGGGGAAAAATAGGTGGAGGAATGTCACCGTTTTCAGCATTCCAGCAAACCAATCATCTCATATGTAATTTTAGGAGTAATTACTTTCTGTGCATCACAACTCGCATCAAAAAGGTTTGGTCTCTTATCGTAATTGGGGGAAAAAAAATGGAGCAGCCTCGTCTTCTTTGCCCCAGCACAGCTTCGGCTCTCTTAGACGATTCTATCAGTTTGTTTCATAATTATCCCCACACTCCTCTGTTAAATTATTCCAATTAGAGGAATTAGGAGCTGAAATTGCTTGTGTCAACGTGCTGATTGACAGCAATTGGTCACTTAGTTTAATAACTCTTGTAGATTAGCCAAGCAGGTTTTTCCTCTCGGTGAGAGTCACTAGTGCGCTGAAATAAATTCACCAAATTACCCAGAGCAGACGGAGCCCACGTACTGTCTTTTAGTACATTTCATCTCATTTGAAATATGAATAATCGGTTTGCTGTGACTGTGTCATGAAGACTCAGATTAGAAATTTTCTAAAGTAAGCTTTTATTTAACTATATTTCTTCAGATTTAATTTATTGAGCCAACATACTGATTTATCAAAGCCACCCTTTTAAATACACCACACATACAATTCAAAGTCAATGCAGAGGGTTCGTTTCCAAACAAAAAAAACTCAGTTATCTCTTTTAAGATACATAACAATCAAATAAATAAATATGTGGACATAAGATATTGATTTAAATTAAATTATTGTATATTTTTATCTGTAGTCTGTATATTCATTTAAAGCTAAGACAAAATAGTCCATGTTGTAAACAACAATTTCTGAAGCAACAAGACGAACAATGCAATTGCTGCGTTTATATTAACACTGAAGTTCACAGAGGCCATTTTCACTACACTTGTAATGATACTTGAAGACCTTGAGCCCAAAGGTTAAAGAAAGGAAAGAGCTACAATCCCACAAATCATTGTGAATGGCTACTGATTAAAACAAGTGTGAATGGGGTTTGGGGGATTAGAACTGCGATAGAAATCGTGTTCCGCGTTCCCCTTGGTACAAATCACATTCTGGGATGGTCCTCGGTAGAAATCCCGTTCAGGGCCCTTGAATCGTCCTAACCTCCCCCCATTCGGTGCCCCTGAAGTTGATTATTTGTATAGAAACAACATATTTTGACGTTTATTCCAGAATATACATATATACAAATATGCATATACACAAATATATAAGTCGTTTGAGAGCATAGGAAGACTGACTTGTCATTCACAGTGCTTCATTAAAGTTCACTTCCCCTATGGAGAAAATGAATTGGAAAAATGGATTTTTACTTCTGGTCTGTGAATGTTGCACTCTGTGGATAACACTGTTGAGCATAATTTGGCTTTGGACTAATTTGAGATCACGGACTAATCTGAAATTTGAAACAAAATTCGCACTTTGCTATTCATTTAATATTGTTAATATAGTCTAATAGAAACGATTGAGACATTAAAGAGATTTCTTTTGGCATTTTCTTTTCTATTTGAGCTTCTTCTTTTTTTTTCCAAACCAATGAATGGAGCACAACAGATTTACAGAGAATCCAAACACCAAGGCATTAAGAAATAAATGTTTTTGCGTGAACGATTTGCTCATTTTGAATTCATGCTTGTTGCTTGTAAGGAGCCATTGACAATTTCGGTTCTAATGACTTGTTTGATGGGCAGAGGACAGACAGCAGTTCGCTGCTTTGCTTGGGCATATTAAACTGTTGATTGTAATTTATAGGCTGTCTGTGCGCCTGTCGGCCTCCATTGTAATCTAATTCAGTGCTCGGAGGAACGGTCTGTCCTCTTGGATCTGCCACTAGTATGCGTTTGATTATGCCGTGTGTCCTTCTCTTCAAACAGAAGTCTATCTACAAAAGGAAAACAATAGCATCAAACTGTTTCCATTTGGAATGGTCATTGTAACTCCAGTCTATGACCTTTCTGTCTATTATAACGCCAGGAAATGACCCACCGGGGATTTTCTCCACTGGAATCAGGCCTCTGCCCAACCACTGAAAACTAGGGTAAAGCAGGTTGCAGTAACTTGGCTGGAAAGCTGCTGTTATGTTTTATACATGTCAGCGTCAATGGACTGGACATGGTTGCATGAATGTTACATGAAGAACTGTGTAACTACAATGTCAGTGTGGACAAACTTGCATACGAGATGAGAAAGAACAACACGAGTAACATCTAAAATCTTCCTTTTCTCCTTCTCGTTATCTACTAGCATGTCTCAGAGGAGTAAAACATCTTCAAAAGAAAGGTATGGTTGGCTCTAAATCAATATTTGCATTGGTTGCAGTGATGTGCGGTGTAGTCACTACAGCTCTTCTCTTCCTTTAGCAGCTCCTCTCGTTCTCCATCCACCTCAGATGCTCATCCTCCACGCTCTGCTCTTCGTAACTCCTCCAAAGACTCGAAGAACTCAGGTCATAGGGACTCATCTGGCAGCCAAGGACGCCGCGGCAGTAGATCTTTCAGCCAGAATTCTGCTATTGCTGCGGCATATACACAGTACCTCAACGCTCTATTTGGACAGGTGAAGAGTAGAGCTCTATATGGATTCTTGCTGCTATTTTTGAGTGATGTACATTTAAATGATTGAAATTTTGTTAGACAGGTGATTACAAAACTAATAAAAATAGAAACCAGAACATACTACGGTAATACCATGCTAATCCTCAACGTACCTTTGAGCAACATTTAAATATGGCAATGACCCTTACATTATAGTATTATAATATATTCTATATTTTAAATCAGATTTTCAGAGTTTCATTTTAGTTTAAATTTCAGTAACTTTGTGTTTTGGTCATTATTATTTTTTATTTTTCTATTTAGCTTTAATTTGTTTACTTTTTTTTTTTTAATTTTTGTAATTTTAAAAACTTAAACATATTTCTGTTCTTGCCAAGCCACCATCTCTAATGCTAATAATCATTTCAGTTTCAGTTTTTCATCTAATATTTATAATATATTAAATTATAATATATTGAAAAATAATATCTAATATTTAATTTTATTTCAGCTTTATTTCAGTTATCAAACAACACTGATTTGGCATCATGGTATTACCATTTGATACCATCATTGCACCATATTATCACCATACTGCTGAAAAAAATAAAAAAATACAAATTAGTCCATCCTACACAGGTCTTAGCTGTCTTAAGATAATCTCCTATCTTGGCCAAGCTGGTGTTTCGCTGATTTAATGCGTGCTGGTCTTCCAGACTAACCAGGTTGAAAAGTGCCTAAAACCAGCCTGAGAGATCAACTAAAACCAGCTAACTAGCTTAGAATGGTTTAAGATGTTTTTAGACACATGGACATTTTTATAGCCATCTTAGCTAGTTTGTTTGACTTATTTTGCATTATTTAAACCGATATATCCAGGATGGCACATCAATGCATCTTTATTTAGCATGAAGTCAGGTTCATAATCTATGATACGACTGCTGAGAAAATATTGCTGCTTGTCAACACACTACCTTCCTCCTCAGTCAGGTCAGTAACAAGTGCCAAGTCAAATTATTTTGGTACACTGAAGCTCAGACCTAAGCTAGCATCTTGCTTCTCCTTTTAAAACTGACGCTATGAATCTGTCACGATTTACTAAATCATAGTCATTTAAACTCAGAGGTGCTTGATTATATTTTCAAGAGTACGTCTGGAGATCAGAGAGAGCCAGTGAAAGCCAGAAGACGGAGAGGCTGCAGAAGAGTAAGAGAGAGATAATGGATAGAGTCAAAGAGACAAACAAGACAAAGGTGCTCCGACACAAAATGGAGAATATACCAATGTATGCACAGCCTAAAGCTCCATGGCTTCTGCTCAGCAGGATTGGAGGGATGAATGAAGTAAAAACAGATAGACAAGGGACCCTATTAGCATATATCCACGGGTAAATAGCCTGAAGCAACTCACCAAGTTGCATAACCACTACCTCAGTCAGAGAAGCCTATGAGTAATGCATCATTTTTAATAATAAATATGTGTTTTTAGGGAATCTGGAGGTCAAAAGTCCAGTGAATGCAGCAAATGAAACATCTGAAAGGCAGCAATGCCCATGGACACCAGCTTTACAAATCAATTAGAAAAAGTTTTAATATACATACCTATGCAACATTGGATTAACATACAGTTACAAGGTTATCTAGTTGGCCAAGCGCAGGAACAGTGTCGTTAGGTGAAATTAAAGTTGATGCATGTCATTTGTTTTGATGCTAAAATACTTTATATGTAGAAAGTAAACAATTTAAAGATTATTATGGTGCTATCAAAATATTAAGATGATTTGATTAAAAATACAGACCAATCTGACACAGAAACACTGGCTCAACCAATAGTATGAGTTTGGGGTAGCACTATCTGTTTAATGTGCTATTTAGAAGACAGGAAAGATAATAAAATAACATATACTAACATATACCATGTAAATACATATAAAATACTAAACTGATAAATAATAAATACAACTTAGATACAGTTAAGAAAGCCAAGACTGCAGGGGGCCCAAACAACATGTGGGACAGGCCAAAATCACCATTTTAAGATGTGAACCAGACAGATTTATTTTAGTTAACTTTCATGCTAGGTTAATTTGGACCTATGCTTTCTTTACTACGAGAACAAAAACACTGGATTTGTAAGACAGAAGAGCATTCAGAAAACCTGCTTAAAACTGAAATTTCAAATTGCTTGAAATTTCATTTCATGAAGCTACTGGGTCAAAATTTTTTCAATAAATTATTGTAATGTCAAAGACTGTGCAAAATCTGTTTTTCACTATACAGCGAAGCAGGCCGGGTTTGCTTATAAAATGTTACATGGAGAAAAAAACTAATATACATTAATAAACATGCATGCATTTGTATGTTTATGCCTTAGTACATATGCATCTATTTCTGAAAGTGCTAGAAGATACTGCATATTTGTTTGTAATTAAGTCAAACATTCAAGTCAACTTTATTTGTATGTGTATTTGCATGATTTTAACATATTAAAGCATATATGCATATATATATGTGCATATACATATATGCATGCATCTAAATAAAGCCGCATTCGAAGATATTATTTACGAAATACAGCAATAATATCGTTTTTAAACCGTTTCTCTCCTAAACGTTCTTTCTCTTTTTCCTTTAATACATTGCCCCTTAACCATATACATATTTTATGTTTGCAAAACGAGTTAATTTTTCCCCCTGAATCTTTCTGCTGCTCTTTGTTTGTATGAGCGTTGACGTGAGGCATGGTAGGGCATGTTATGGTGTAATCCAATTATACAATCTCCCCCCCACCCTACTCTATGCGTCATTGTGCCACTGAGCAGCTTTGATAAGCGTGCTAACATAAACCTCAGTTATTAGTGATTAAAAATGGGCGATGTCTCTAAGGACGTTCAACTCTCATGCTGTAATAATTTCCATATTTAGCTGTTTTTTGTGTCACGATTTTTTTTCCTCATTGTCATTTTACTCTCTCATCTCTCTGTCCTTCTACCTCTCTCTCGCTCTCTTTCTCCCATTTACTTTCACCAGGACAGAGATTTACTGCCAGAGGAACTAGATGGTATGTACAGAACATGCATATTTAATATCCGAGCCAGTGCACAGCGCCTAGACAGACACAATACAATTGCTACAACACATTCAGCATAAAGATAAATAACTGACAAGATTCAATAACATCTGACACAAATAAATTTGATAAAAAATGGATTGGTATTGTCATGAATGGTGAATGGCGTACGGAGAATGAAGACGTAAGCAGCATTAATAATACCAGAGCAGTGAGTCAGCCTGTGCTGATGGTCCTATACCCGCTTAAGCTGCACGGTCCTATAGATTATATAACTGGTACAGTATGTGGCATAATGTAAATGTCCTAATGCAATTATAATGTAAAGTTTTGTTTCCTGAAAGATTTTACTGTATACAAGATTTGTAATTTTAGCTACCCCGTTACAGAAATGTGTCTAAAGTCAGTTTAAAACCCTGATCTGTGTGATTTTGTAATTTCATTAACATTAAATAAACATGTAAATTAAATAAAGTGGCACATTATAATTAACAACAGAACAAAATAAAAATAATACATTTTAAATACTAAACTAATAAATAATACAATTTGGATAGATCTAAGAGGACTAAGACTACTAATGTGGGACAAAATCCCACACACACACACACACACACATATATATATATATATATATATATATATATATATATATATATATACACACACACTGTATATGTGTGTGTATGTGTGTGTGTATATATACACACAAACACAAAACACACACAAAACACTCCATTCAGAGTAATACCTAAGCCAAATACTATATACTGCAATTTGAAGAAAAGTTGGCAGTGTGATTAAATGTGACTACATTTCTTTTCCTTTCAGAGCTGCATGTAGCATTTAAAGAGTTTGACTATGACCAGGATGGGTATTTGCACTACAAAGATGTCGCAGACTGCATGAGAACCATGGGATACATGCCAACAGAGATGGAACTGATTGAGATCATTCAGCAGATAAAAATGAAATGTGAGTGTGTGTGTGTGTGTGTGTGTGTGTGTGTGTGTGTGTGTGTGTTTCTATTTATACTCTACCTTTTGACCTACACTACAGTTTAAAGGTTTGGGGTCAGTAAGATCTTTTTAGAAGTTAATATTTTTATTCAGCAAGGATGCATTAAATAGATCAAAAAGGACAGTAAAATCATTTAATTTTTTACAAAAAAATTCAATTTCAAATAAATGCTGTTCATTTGAACTTTCTATTCATCAAAGAATACTGAAAAACTGTATCAGTGTTTCTACAAAATTATTAAACAGCAAAAATGTTTTCAATATTGATAAGAATAAAAAAATTCTTGATCAGAAAATCAGCATATTAGAATGATTTTTTAATGATCATGTGAAACTGAAGACTGAAGCAATGATGCTGAAAATTCAGCTTTGCCATCAAAAATGACATTTTAAAATCTATAAAAATAGAAAACAGTTATTTTAATATTTCTGTTTTTACTGTATTTTTGATCAAATAAATGCAGACTTGATGAACATGAGACAAACATAAAAATATCTAACCAACCCCAAACTTCTGAACAGCAGTACGTCAGTCTAAAAGTAAAGATACGTGTCTATGTGGTGTGTTTGTGGTTATAGGGGGAGGCCATGTGGACTTTGATGATTTCTGTGAATTAATGGGGCCCAGGATGCTGGCTGAAACCGCTCATATGGTGGGTCTAAGGGAGCTGCACTGCGCTTTCAAACAGGTGAGTATGCACTCTAAAGTTCCCTTCAAAGGGAGCTCACTTTAAAGTGTACATTAAATAGAGAACAAAACCCCACAAACATCAAAACATCATTACCTTGCATCTTTTTCCAACCCATAAATAATATTACCTCTTCATAAACATTCCTCACTGCCTCTTTTAGTTTGACTGTGACGGTGATGGACGGATCACCTTTGAGGAGCTGAAGGAGTCTACAAAGACGCTGCTCGGAGAGAAACTGAAGAAGGGAGAGCTGGAAGAAATTCTGACAGACATCGACCTCAATGGAGATGGGAACGTGGACTTTGATGGTAAGGAAGGCAGCATCCTTTTTGAATGTACTACTCTGTTGAGCTGAATAGATCATAGCACAAGTTCAAGCTCAACTCACTGAGCAGTAGACAAACAAAAAGCTGGAACTTGTATTGTCGCAAACGCAAAACAATAACCATTTAACTTGTGTACAACAAATCATAATAACAATAACAAATCTTTAGAGCGCTTTCTAGTGGCCAGCATATGAAACAGCAGCAGCCCTCTTTTCACTTGAAGTAAATATGGCTCTTGGGACCTGCTTTTCTGAGGATATATGGGTAATTTGTGTAGCCAGGAGGGTTAAAAAGAGGTTTAAAGCTGAGGTTGTCCCCATTTGAACACACAGAGACCAGCAATCTTGTACTAAAAGTGGACTGACTAAATTTTTCATATTCAACCAAATTCACATGTCCCCAGAATGACATATTTATAATTGGACCTCACTTTTAAAACCAGGTTAACTTTGCTCTAAGGGTAACTGCCATACTGTTTTAACCTTTTGCTGTACATATATCCCTAACCCCTTTCCTTGTCAAATACACAAAAAGTACTATATTAACCACAGTTGCTAGGTTAGTTATTAAGATATTTACCATAGTTAGGGCCCTCCTAAAACAACCATACAATAAAGTGTTATAATGTACACATGCATTATATATCACTGTAACTCCCACAGAGTAAATTCACCTCAACTGTGGAGTAACAGACACCCCTTCCAACCTTTTTATTTACTTGGTTTTTAACTAAAATGAGTTATAAACGAAGGAACTTGTTAATCACAACACAACAAACGCGTCTGCTTACCTTACTCAGGTAACAATTCCCGCCATCTTCATCCTTATCTCTAAGTAATATTTTTTGTAAGTGAACTGACTTTGATAAAGCAGTCCACGGTGGAAAATTTTGAGCTCGAGAAAACAAGCCGAAATGTGTTTCAAGAATTGGATAAATTCTAAAACAAGCTTCAATCTCCATTTTCTCACGAATTCCGTTGATTCGTATACGGAACCCCTCAAGTAACATTTCAGGGAAAATCCTAATAATTTTCTCTGCACGAAAACAGGTGTAGTCGAAGTAAACTAGTCGACTAAATAAAGACTATGCGCTTACATTAACTGACAGTTTTGCCTCTGTTTTCTTTCAGAGTTTGTCATGATGCTGTCTCTCCGATAGCGGGATGTTTGATGTTTTTTCCTGAGAGCTCAGTCAAACCTGTCAGTCAAGTTGTTGAATACCTTTTGTATAAACAACGGATATTTATGTAGAAATGTACAGAGTATGTATTTGTATTCAATAAAGGTCTGAAACTGTGTGAGAATGTTCCGGTTGCTCGATACAGGACGGTGGATTATCTAATAAGTAGTAAGAACAGGACAACAAGTCTGCGAGTTATGAAACATGCTGCTGTTGCACAACCAGTGACGCTGCTGCGACCTAGTGGAGGATATAGGTAACGATAATAATAATAATAATAACAACAATAATAATAATAAATGTTATTTGTTAATTATCTAATAATAGTAGTAGTAGTAATAATAATATAATATAATAAATTAGGCTCCAGCATCCCTGTGACCATACATAGGAAAAGTGGTTTATGTAATAATTTATCATTGTCAGTGAAAAGAAAATTAATGATAATAATAATGTATTAATATTATATTAATAATAAGAATGATAATTATTATTTTTAGCTAACAAAAATAATAATAATAAATAATAATAAATCAGGCTCCAGCATCCCTGCAAGTGGTTTGGAAAATGGATAGATAATACAATAAACACAGATACAATGAAAAAGATGTGCATTTTATTTGAAAATTGACAACTTAAATATTTGAGCAGAGCTGTAAAAAAATTATTTTTCAAAACAAAATGATTTACATACGACAAAGCCATTAACTGACATATTTTACACACTCAAAGGATTTTGGCCAAGAGGCGAATGAAGTAAATTAAACCACATAATTAATTCTCCAACAACAGGAATGCAAAAACCCAAGCCGATGCATTATATCATAGGAGCAGAATGCAACAAGGTATTATAAGGCAAAAGTTAGTCTGCACACAACAAGCACCACACAGGTATGAGCTAGTGAGTTAGCATTCATAACTGCCAATACACAGAATGCTTGCTGGGTCTCTTTTCGGTATGGTGCTGGTTGCAGCCAACAATAGTTTTTTTTTTTTACTTGTTTACATCTGTCAAAATATTGCAAGTTTCCCTTTGTTCACAAAAATAAAATACATCAATATCTCAGCATCATTCTTAAAAATGACTTCTAAAGGATTTGACAAAGAGCAGCTTGTAACTAACAGAGACACTTGCAATATGTTGATTTTGCTGTTTTGACTGACCAAAGCAAACCCACAGCAAATGAATGATACGTATGAAACGAAACTATCAAGATATCTGGAAGTCCTAATTATTTCCCAGGCAGAAATAAATCTATGCTAAACAGTCTCGTGCCCATCTCTGAGACCGGATGGGACAGTGCAAGCTTCATTAACGTCCATTACTGCAAAAGTAACACAAATGAATATAAGTGCATCGTCAGAGTTTTCTCTGTCTTAGGCAACTCAGCTGTTGTGCGACAGCGACTTCTTGTGCGAAAGCTCGGCTGGATGCTCGGAAGCGATATTTCTGATTTTGTTTTTCCAGAGTACTAAGTTAAGAAGAAAAGATATTCAGAATGGTCTTGCCTTCTACCTTGGTGCCCAAAAATCTACCTTGAAGATTTCGTTTTTGCAGATGCTCCCTGTCACTTCAACACACACACACACACACACACACACACACACACAAAGCATGGCGTGATCATGTTGAAAATGTTGGAATACTCTCCAGCAATATTTCTGCCCTCAAAGCACTGTATGGAGGCTATGGGCATTAGACGGAAAAGTGATTTGAAGTAGATTGTTTCTCCTAAATGAGAACGGACAGGCTGTTCAACAATAAATACTACAGAGATCCGCACAAAGAAAAGTCAGATGGTGATGAACAGATCACTATGAAACAACGAAAAACACTTTGTTCTTACAACTTTCTCTGCATGAATTACATCTAAGCCCACAGATAGAAATCTGTGTCGAGCTGTCAGTGGAGTCTCATTGAATTCTCATTAGTTCTTCATCAGTCAGCACCATAGAGTGTTTGCATGTTGGCCAGCAGAAGGACACAGACATTAGCTGGTGGAAACAGAGTTCTTTGTGGAAGCTCTAGTCGCTGGAAAGGTTCTGCAGGTAGGTGAGGATGTGCTGGATCTTGACTAGCCGCTCTTTTAGTGTTGTCATGGAAAGGACAGACAGCTGGTAACGTGGATCCACAGGAAGAACAGCTAGCAGCCACCAACAGCATGCTGGACCATTAGGTGTGGCCTTGAAAACAAAGAAATAAAGAGAGAGTGTTAGTGTCTTATGTGTACATTTAAGGAGTCATATCCAAGAGACGCACAACATATCAGTACCTTAATGGTTCTCAGCTGATTTTTAATCAGTTGATGTTGGAATTATATTTCAGCCGAGCTTAGATATTTAATTGTGCATGCTCTTTTCCTCTGTTTTACATTTAGATTACCTTTACCGTCAGTATTATTATAGTATTATTTGTATACTATTACAGAAATGATTATTTTAGCTTTTATTTTTCAGCTTTATTTTAATTTTATTTTAAATATTAGTCATTTTATGTGCTTGTCATTCTTATTCAGATTTTTTAAATATTTCAGCTTAGCTTTCATTTATGTTTATTTCAGTTTTAGTTTTAGTCATTTTAGTATGTCAACCTTATTCTATTTCACTTCGCCAAGGCAACATTTGTAATTTTTGTTAAATATTTTTAGGTTTAAAATTTTTCATCATCTAATATTTATGTTGTATTTTATTTCAGCCTTATTTTAATTAAACAAAAACAATTTTTAATAGTTTTAGGTAACAATAACAACACAACATCTAATACTCACTTAAAGTTAATTTTCTTTAAAAAAAAATGTATTTAAAAATTTAAAAACACTATTAATTGTAATATTTAGTTAATGTCAAAATGAATTGCAATTAATGCCTAGTGATTTAAATTCATTTAAAACTACTGAATTTAGTTTTTTTTTTTCTTTTTAATTTATTTTGACAAAATATTATTTGATTTTAATAACTGAATCTTGGTTATCCATAACATAACAAAAAACATAATTATATAAAAATAATTTTCGGCTCATTGGTATTGGTATTATTCAGTCCTGCTTTCACCTTTTTACCTCAACAGCAGGCAGATCAAGTTTCTGAACACCACTGATGTGATGTTTTACAGCTCTTTTTCAACTCAAGAGGAAGTTCTGAGTTACACAGAACATTAAACTTTTCTTTAATCTGAAAAGATTCCTCATAATATGACGCCTTTAATATCAGGCTTTTTGTAAAAGAGAAAGGATGAGCTAAACTAAATACTGATGAAACTAGCTTGAACATCTGTACAAATCCTATTTGTACTCAGAAATCACAGGTCAGGCCCTTCAAATCGACCATATAAAGCTCAGCCACGTTCATGAACTTACACAACCATAAGCTCCCTCCGTTATTATTCAAAGCATGGCGTCTCTCTTTGGGACAACACGCTAATATGTTTACCAGACAGTGTGTGCGCGTTTGCGAGAACTGCCAGATTCACTTCCGTTCTTTCTGACACATTTATGATATAACAGCACTTATGCAAACGCAACCCTGAATGCACTTTGACCTACTTCTTCCCGTCCAGACTGCTGTAGGGCAAAGAAAGGAGAGAGACAAAGCTTCTCTCAGTAGTAGCAGGGTTGCTGCAGGATTTTTAAGCTCAAATTTAAGACTTTTTAAGACCTTTTTTAAGACCTGCACAAATAAAATTAATACCATATGCGCGGGGTAGGGCAATGTCTATGGTAAACTATTAAACTGTAAATTACTGTAAAAAGCATGATTTACAGTTCAGATAGACGTTTTCACAAAAACAAAAAGTTTTATAAAATGATACACTTCACATTTCAGCCTTTAAACTGTCTTTTAAGAAAAAGTATTTATTATATTAATATTATTCTTATCGATCCACCAGTTCACATTTACAGCTCTGCGTGTTTGCAGGGTAAAAACATAGGTCATTTTCACATTGGTCTGAACAAAAACAACCCAATGTTCCTGCAATGGCGGGCCATTTGCAGTTCTAGGCCTGCATAGGACCCTATTTTTTGGGACAGTGCCATCTATTCCAACAGAGGAGACCTGATTCAAACATCAAACAAACAGATGCAAAGACTAGATCCATGGAAACTATTCATTTTTTATCTTTCCATCTTATTTTTAATGTAAGCTAGCATGCTAGCATGAAGTTGAGCGTGTGAGGGGGTGTCCGCAATCTCCATTTAGCCTATTAAGCTGTGCAAAACAGTTCATTGTGCTGCTGGATGTTGTAAATTAGTATTTGTATTCAAATTATTTTACATTTATTAAAGTACTAATAATCACACTAATTTGTACCGCAATTGTTTTACCATTTACTGCACTTTAAGTGGGTCACACATCAGACGTGAAGCGCTGTGGCTAATAAACTGAAGTCTTGCACATACACAAGTCTTTCTTTCCAAGAAAACTGAATTTAAAAAATAATTTCTGACTGGAAAAATAATTTATATATATATATATATATATATATATATATATATATATATATATATATATATATATATATATTTAAATAAATAAGGTTAAATATTTCAAGAGGGTTACCAATGGGTATGTTTAGGGTTAGGAGTTGGTTAGGACAATAATTAAGTGTATACAATTAAACAACTATAACTAATTCCTTAAAAATAATAATATACAGAATTGAATAGCAAGTGCTATAAAATAGTATGAGCCACTAATATTTAGTCATTTAGCAGACGCTTTTATCCAAAGCGACTCACAAATGAGGACACTGGAACCAATCAAATTCAACAAAAGAGCAACGATATGCAAGTGCTATAAAGTCTCATTTAGCCTAACGCAGTACACGTAGCAAGGTTTATTTTTTAATTATATAATAAATACAAAGAAAACAGATAGAATAGAAAAAGAATAGAGCAAGCTAGGGTTACAGGCCTTTTTTGCTTTTGTTATTTGTATAATAAATAAAAGGAAAACCGATAGAATACAAAAGATTAGAAAAGCTAGTGTTAGTTTTTTTTGTTTTTTTTTTAAGAACAGAATTAGAATAGAGAGTGCTAGAGTTAGAGGGTCAAATAAAGATGGAAGAGATGTTTTTAGCCGTTTCTTGAAGATGGCTAAGGACTCTGCTCGGATTGAGTTGGACAGGTCATTCCACCAGGAGGGAACATTTAATTTAAAAGTCCGTGAAAGTGATTTTGTGCCTCTTTGGGATGGCACAATAAAGCGACGTTCACTTACAGAACGCAAGCTTCTAGAGGGCACATAGGTCTGAAGTAATGAATTTAGGTAAAGGGGTGCAGAGCTAGTGGTGGTTTTGTAGGCAAACTTTAATGCCTTGAATTTTATGCGAGCAGCTATTGGTAACCAGTGCAAATTGATAAAGAGAGGTGTGACGTTCTTCATTCTCACTTACATTCTTTTTGGCTCATTAAAAATTAATCTTGCTTGCACGTTCTGGATTAATTGTAAAGGTTTGATAGAACTGGCTGGAAGACCTGACATAATACATACATACAAAAAATAAATAAATAAAATAATATAATTAAAAAAACAAACAAACAAACAAACAAACAAAACTATAGGGTCCTAGAAATCCAGTTCTGAAACTACAGCCTCCGGTATTGCATGAATACCCTACTCACAACAACAGCCTTTTTGAACATGCACATTCATTCTCTCCCAGCAGGAGGCGCTTTCGGAACTGTTTCCGCGGTAACAGCAGAACACAAAGCAGCGCAGCACCGGACTTTGAATCATGCAGCGCTCATATTTATTTATAGCCTTTTGAAGTTTTATCGTCACATTAAACTGTATCGCGATTCTGGTCTGTACCCAAATTTAAGACCTAGAAATCATAATTAAGACTTTCTAGTACAATTTAAGACTTTTTATGACCTTAAATTTGATACAAGTAAATTTAAGACATTTTAAGACTTTTTAAGGACCCGCGGGAACCCTGAGTAGGGATTAAGAGAGTGGGAAATACCTGGATGTCAGCCTCTCTCTCTGGCATCGGCCCAAAATGCTGCAGGATCTGGTTCCGGAAGCGGTTCTCTAGGTTCTGAAACCATTTTCGGGCCTGGTCGTACACCTGATCATGTAACACTTGTAGCTTCTCCAAATCCTCCTCATCATTGACCTGCAATGCACAAAATGGATCAATTCTCAAGCTTTTTAATACGGTCTCTTTAAGTTTAATTTAAAGTTTAATGTGGTTTCCAAAAAAGGAATTTCTGTTCCTCCATAATATAAAAATATAAAAGTAAAAAAAATTTATATAATTACCTAATTAAAAAAGATTACCTAATTAAAATTGAGTTCTGAATACTATCATAATTATACATAGACATTTTCCTACATTCCTCTACATTGCAGTAATCTAAAAAAAAAATGTATATCCTCCAGATATTTGACTTCATTCCACACTAGAGGACATAAATTCTAATCATTTCTTAGCAAAAACGTTTATAAAAAACTATTAGTTGGCTTTGTTTTTTGTGATTTTTTACTACTTATAAAACTATGGTGCTAAATGTTCTTAGCATAAATGTTTCTAAATTCTTTAAATAAAACTACAAATTAATAAAAAAAATTAGTTGGCTTTATTTTTTTATTAAAAAAATGCAAATAATTTTTCATACTTAGAAACCTATGGTAAATAAACTATATTATATTATATAGTATACTATACACTATATATTGTTATTGTTGAGCCCTGAATGCTCAACAATAACATTAAACATTCTTTTCCTGCATTCCTCTACATTACAGTAATCAAAAAAATCCATGAGAAGTGCATACTTTCATATCCTCCAGATACTGGATGTTGGCAATACAGTATCCGTCTCTCATTCCACGCGAGATGACGCGAAACCTCTTTCCTCCGATTGTATCCACAACAGAGCGCCCATCTGGGAGGAAATGCACGCTGCGGATCTGGAGCATGCAGCCGTAGTCCACAAACCTTCATATATCATAAAATATAAGTGAGCGACACAATCCACTCACGGTCCCATGAGATCACATATAAGCACACACTTACCCTTTCTGGGGGTCACTGATGCACATGCCAAACTGACGTGTCCCGGTTTCCATGCAGCGTCGGATCATGAGACGGTATCGTGGCTCAAACACATGAAGGGGGCAAGGCACAGTGGGGTAGGCCATGGTACAAACAAAGATGGGCACATTCTTTGTTAAACTGGGGGAAAGACAAATAACAGAGAAGAGATTGAGTGTGATTTGTAGATTAGATACTTATGCAAGGACTTATGCAAATATCCCATATCATATCACTTACAATACAAATACTGTACAAATGAAAGGTACATCTCATTTCTTTGTTTTTTTCTTTTATTTGGAACTGGATAGATGAATGAATATCAAGTCTGCCATCAGTGCAAAAGCAGCTTCACATTATGTAACGCTTCAAAACAAAATGATGAATCTGACTGGATGAGCCACAAATGAAGCAGTTGTGTGAACTTACTCTGAGAGCTCTTTTGTTTCCTCTGTATGCAGCTTCAGTCTCTCTGAATGTTCCTTGGATAGATACTGCTTAATGATGTTATCCAGCACTTGTGTGATTGTGAACTTTCTGTATGCAAGATACTGTATGAAGAACCAAACAGAGGAAGAGAACCACATGAGAGAGAAGATGAGGAAGAAGAGAAATGCAGAAAGAATTGGATTGGTTACTAATGCCCAAGTCATTTAAAATATAATTGAAAGTATGAAACAATGTATAAAAATGCCATGACAGTGCACAACAATAAGGATCACAGAATGGTCTGATGTCAGCGTGAAACTTGTGATAGTCTTGAAAGCATTAGTTAAAATGAATATTATAAAGAAATCAATAATGATAGGATACTAAGCAATCATTTTTAGCAAAAATGGTTATGGACTATAAATGCAAATTAAATATAAAAAACATGTATATAAAATTATTTTATTTATTTTTATTATGAAAACAATAAAATGGTGCTAAATCTTAAATAAATTGAACTTATTGAAATAGAAGACAATAAAACACAATTTTATGAATTAATGTAATTTTTTTAAATAATAAATTTGACCTTATTAAAAAAAAAGCCTTGTTAAGCACTGAATGCTAATTAGTCAATTGTAGCTTGCCATGCAAATGCACAGTGATTTTGTGATTTTGAGACAAACCTCTTTCAGGCTTTCTTTGCAGAGAGGGCACTGGGGATTGTGGTCTAGACAGCGCTCCAGACAGTTTTTGCAGAAAGTGTGGCCACAGGGTGTCGTGACAGGCTGATAAAATAATCTAGAAAAGAGACAGGAGATGATCTTGAGCTATATAAACAGTGACTGACACTTTCAATTTCAGGGTGAAAGCAAGCACGCTTTCACTGACACATATATGAACCTGTCATCTGGCAGCTGAGGCTTTTTTGTTTTCTGAGGTAAACATTACAGGCTCTATTAGTTTGTCTTCTGTACATGCACTGTTTGTAAGATAAGCTATTCTAAAACCCTGTTTACAACTTGTTTTTAAAATCCATCTCAAGTCTTAATACCAAGTTAAAGTAGCTGATATCAATAACAGTGAAATCTTGTGATTTCAGCTACCAATTTTGATACCAAAGCAGAAACCTATCAAAGCCACATTTTGACATTATATAAAATATTAACTTTTTTAATAAATTTAAAACGACTGGGAATTCTGGAAATGTTAGTTGTTGTTTGTTTCATAAAATAAACTATTGTTCAGAAACTAACTTGCTATTAAACAAATTACATTTTCACATTATATAAAATATTAACATTTAAACATTTAAAATATTAATTTACAAAAAAAATCAATTAGAAACCATTTTTAGAAACTATTTTGCTATTTAACACATTCAATCAAATATTAACATTATACAAAATAGTAACAAATTAAAATAAAAAAAGCAAATACATTTAAAATAATTGCGAACTCTGCAAGGGATATCTTTATTTTATATTATTTATTCTAAAGCTTATATGGGAGAAACAGTGCACTGATTAATTGTACTTTCCTCCTTTTCTTCTTTATTAGGCTTTTAGTCGATTTGACTCTAGAAACACACACTCTTCCCTCACCTCATACAGAGAGAGCATTCAAAATCATTTGGGTCCAGCAAGTCTTTTGGCAAGGTTCGATGGGACTTGGTTTCCTCAGTAACCACAGGAATAGCTGCACTGGCAGTCGCTGAAGGAGAAAGGTTGAAGAGTGGAGAGATGAGGACACCACTTTATTTAGGGCAAACTCAAACTGCAGACATTTTCAACTGATGATAGTAATGCATTCTGCTCACAGTGCCAGTGGAAGAAAGGCAAACTCAAAAATTTACATATTTTAAACACTGACTGATCATTAGGTTGCCTGAACAGAAAGTGGAGTGGAAAACTACCAGCTACATTATAGTTTGGCTGTCATAAACACGTTCAGATGTGCAGTCAGTACAGTATTTGCGTGGCTTTTCAACCTTGTGTTGGCATCACGTTCTTATCAGGCGAGACGACTTACCTACTTGCTTTTTGTATTTACTGCTGTGGCTGTAAGCCACGCCAGGCCCTGCTTCAGACACAGAAAGCTTCCTCTTTAGCAGCACGCCTTTTTCTGGGTCACCCAACTGAGGGGCGGAGCTAACTCTTTTAAGCCCCTCCTCTACAGCTCCTGCTATCCCGTGAGCACGAAGTGAGTGAGCTCTGCTCAGGCCGGAGCGCTCCAGACTTTCAGACCGACCTGGTTTCTGCAGACATAGAAAAATGAGGTGTTAAAGTATTAAGAACCGCTAATGTCACTGCTAACTAGAGATCTATTTCTAAAGCTCATTTAAAATACAAGCTGCTAAAGGATGACCAGCAAACCTCTGAGGTTGTAGGGGGCTGGTTGGGAGATGCTGCCTGTGTGTCAGACTGGTGCTGGGTTTGCAACTGGGTCTGCTGGTCTCGATCCTGGCCCTCGGACACCAGGGTTTTACTGCGCAAGTGTGAGGAAGTGTTGTGGGTTGTCTCTCTCAAACCAACCTTGACATTATCACAGGCCGGAGCCAACAGGTCATGCAAGATCTGAAGATAAAGAACATAAAAGATGGGAAAAAACAGGCAGTTTAACAGAGGTTTAGAAGACAATATAGCTAAGAATACATATTCTTATATGCAGTACCATACAAAAGTTTTTTTTTTTTTTTTTTAATTAATACTTTACTCAGCAAGGGTGTATCAAAAATTCTATTTCAAATAAATGTCTTTAAATGTTCTACTTCCTGAAAAAAAAATGTATCAGTTTCCACAAAAAAAATTCTTAAAATGTTTCTTGAGAACCAAATCAGCATATTATAATGATGTCTGAAGGATCATGTGACACTGAAGACTAGAGTATTGATGCTGAAAATTCAGCTTTGTCATCATAGAAATAAATTACATTTCATTAAAATAGAAAACAGTTATTTTCAACTGTAATAACATTAATTCACAACATTATTGTCTTTAGTCTATTAGTGATCACTGAAAATGCAGCCTTGATGAGCATAATTTCTTTCAAAAACATTTTAAGAATCTTACGACACCAAACCTTTAAAACGGTATGTTGCTGCATTCTGTTCAAATTAAGAGAAATAGATGGTAGGAATTAGGCGCTTCTAGCTAGTGGTTATACAATACAATACTTCTTTATTGCCAACCATGGTTGAAATTTGTCTTTGACCACACCAGCGAAAACCAAATACACATACAAACACATACTACAAAACACATAAAAACCATCATACTGAATCACACTTTTTGGTTAATAAATCCGATTGCAGGAGGTACAAAGGATCTTTTATAAATATTTGTCTTTGCTCTAGGCGTTAAAAATCGTCTCCCAGAGGGCAATAAAACAAACTGATCACACAGAGGATGAGTTGGGTCTTTTAAAATACACTCTGCTTTCCCAGCACTTGTGCCTCAGAACTGTTATTTAAGACACCAGTCTTTGTTAATGTCATTGAAAGATCATGATTTCTCCTCTAAAATAGTTCTCTCTCAATCTTAATGTAGGCCAAAGAAACACACCTAATTACATAAGGGAGTGTGTTTTAAGCCTTCTGTAAACACACACAAACACACACACACACACGCTGCAAGATACACATTATGCAACACAGCGAACTTTCTTCATCTTTCTGTGGGCTTAGGCAGAAAGTCACAAGGCTTCACCAGTAATAATTATCTTATATAATTTACGAAACAGCAGTTTGGCCACAGCACATTACAATAAGTTGACCTTTAAGAACACAAATAACTAAAACTGTATCTTGAACATAGAACAGTTCGGTCTCCAGTGCACTGACCTCTGACCTTCAATATTAATCAACACTGAGTATCATGAGACCGTACCTACTGTGCCAACAAATGGCTTTATATAGTCCTGAATAAACAAAATACCTGATAAACCCACGTGCTCTCATAATAGATTGTCAAAGTAGCAAAATACAGACTTAAGGATGCCGTAAGCAATGTTTGCTATTCTACAACTTCCACTAGACAAATTATAAATGAAATAAAATATAAAACATGAACATAAACTAAATATAATATATTAAAATATAACATTGAATAAAATAATATCAATTTGAGATGATGCCCTAGCTAATTTCATTAGTCATCTGAGGGTGTTTATTTGTTTTCTAAAATATCAATGAAGTATCAATACTGAAATTCAAGTTGGTAACGTAATGTCTGATTTTCATTATCATTTCCTACAAAAGCAGAAATTAATCTCACCAATTCCACCTCTTGTTTGGCCTGATGGAAGTTTTCATCCAATGCCAAACACTGAAGGAAGACCTGCAGAGAGTCATCTACATGACCCATCTCTTGGAGAATTTTTGCTTTCCGGAAATATCCCTGCAAGAGAGAGAGAGAGAGAGATATCAGAGTGAATTTAGCTTCCAGTAGCACAGATGCTGTTTTTGGGTTAATCTGACTTGAATGGGACTGAGAGTCTAGTCATGTTAATGGCCTCAAGGCTAATAACAGAGCTAGACACTGAGATAAATACACACTCGAGTGACCCACATCTCTGCCTTATCCCTACCTGTCTGTATCTCCTTATCTCACTTGTCAGCTTGGCAAACATCCTTTATACCTTAATCGTGTGTTTAACACAACTACATCCCCTCAACGGGTTTTCCGATATCAACACAAGACCAAAATAAATGTAGTAAAAACTGAGCCTATTTAACAAATATAGGTCAGAAAAGAAGGTGCTGAAGAAGATCCCATTTCAAATGAATAGCAATCATCAGTACTGAAGAAGAAAAACACTCAAACTCATTTATGGTCAAGAATCTACAAAAAAGCAGGACTAAATAATATGAATCCGATAGTCCTTTTCTGTGACATAATAAGTAGCGTTATTGTTGTGAAATCTGCTGATTAAATATGTCACCATGGTAACATTCTCTATTTGAGAAATATAGATATTGTAACTAAAAATGCTGTAAACAAGCAAGTAATGTTTTGCACTTATTATCATTGTTTTAAAGCAAAAGTGTATGATTGATTGAGTGATTGCTTATCAACACAGGAGTTCAACAAATGTGTATACATGAATTTATAGGCATTAAAGCAGTATAACTTACAGCTATTATTGTAACTGAGAAAAAAAAATAACAAAAACATCTAAATATATTATAGCCAAGCATTTATATTATTTGAACACACAAGCATTTATCGTTTGAGTTATGCGTATAACATTTGGAAACTTAAGTTTGCAGCACACTGATGTACTGTAAATTAGACATCTGTGGCAGTACGTGATAGGAAAATTCGTCGACGTACCTCTGGGGATGGGGTAGCAATCAGGCAGGACTCCCAGTTTTCTAAAGCCTGACGGTACTGCTTCAGTCCTCTGTGAGCCTCAGCATGGCACACCCGCACCCACACGTTACTATAGTCTGAGATAAAGAGAGAATCAGTGAGAGGCCGTGACAAAACGCAAAAGCAAAGCTCTAACTACCACTTATTTAAGTATGTCTGACAAGCATTATGATATTATTACAATATTTCAAATGGCATAGATTAAACGTGTAAGATCAATAGACCAAGGAGAGACATTTGTGCACTGAAATGCCACAGGAATAAAGGGAGAGAGGATGTGACACTGCAGCAGCACAGCCTTTTTTCACAAGGGCAAATGAGGACACGCTAGGAGAGATGAGACTGCAGCACTCTGATTACACTGACTCTCTGTGATACGTTGAGGGACTTCATGGATCTGAACCAACACTTTCATCAAGATATGCATCAAGAATACAACGTGACAGAGGGTTATCAAAGAGGAAGTGTCCCAATTTTTGTGCAGAACGACCAGAAGGTTCTGACATTATGTAGCCGTTATGTAACTTCATCAACATCATCAAATATTTCCTGTCAACCACTTAACAAAGATGATAGATTTTCATGAATCAACAGTGGGGCAAGAAGCCCCCTTGGCTAAACTTTCACAGAATGTATAAGTGACTTTTGATATCATTCTTATTAATAATTAAGTCTATTTAAAATTGTGCTTTGACAATTTAGTTAAATAACTGAATAACCGATGACAGACAAAGCAGAATCCCAGTAAAAGAGATTCATCAGAAAGGTACATTTGTTCTATAACTTATATACAGGCATAATAATATTTACATATTTAAATTAATTAAACATATGTTATAATAGCAACACTATGAAATCAAACTGAATATTTTCACTCAATTTGCCTATACGTTCTACTGAAAAGTAAAAAAGTCTGAAATGTAGATGTAATTTACAATATTAATAAATAATAGAATCAATTACAATAAGTATTAGATATAACAATAATAATACTAGTTACAACATGCAGTGAGTAAAAATGGGGCCTTCTGTGTCTGGGGTATAATTCTGGGGTCTAATGTTATATTTTCACTTAAAAAAAACTACCATTTTTAAAATCTATCTATCTATATTTTTTTCTGTTGGGTCTTATTAAAAACATTTGGATAAAATACATCAAGTATAAATGACCATTTTGCCCTATTATGACATTGCAGCCTTTTCAAATTCCAGCTGTTGCTTAACAAATGCAACAAATGTATTGTATTTTTAGTATTTAGGCAACAGGACAGAACATTAGACAGCCCTTAGGCACCTCTGTATTGAATAAACACTAAACACCTGAACATTGTGGCTATTACATACTGTTCTACTTGTTATTATCAAACTCAGTTTGCCTCAGATTACAAAACGCTCTGTGTCACGACCTGCCTTACACAACGCGTGCCGAGTGCGCATGCGCCGTGCGAGTGCGTTTTGTAATACAGGCACACGCCAGTTACATGATCGCTGAGGGCGGGGCTTATACATAAGTTACGGCTGTCAATCCAAATGTTGGTCAGTGGAACTCTTTCCACCCTCGTACCCTTTTAATAAACAATATAAGACGTGTTGTGACCTAGTTACCTTGCTAATGTCGTTATTGTCAGGTTAGTACATATCTTTAGACACGGACAAGGATGTGAACTTACCAGATTCTAATAAATGACTCGTTAGTGCAATAGCATCGGCGAACTGTTTACTCTTCAACAGGGTTTCAGCTTCCCCAATACATTTAGTTCTTTTCACGTCTTCAGGGAACCACTTCTCTAAAAGTCCACATAGGATCACATTCAGTCGGGGATCCCCAGGCCTCCTCCTAATGTCTTCACAGCACAGTTTGCATTTGGAAAAAGTGCTATGCTGTATACATCTCCTACAATACGTATGTCCACAAGTCACCGTCACGGGCTCGGCTAAGAAACTATGGCAGCCAGGGCAGTCGGATTCACAATCCGGTGTCCAGTTTGGCTCACTTTTTGCTGAGGACTCTTCTGATTTCTTCTTGAAGTTGCGCAGAACGCATCCGACTAAACTGCTCAGCTGGTCCGGCCGGACTGGGCCATATCGGAGAGCCATGGAAAACATATCGACAGCCTCTTTGAGACGATTTTCCGACGCTAAAGCATCAGCTTTCGATAAAACTAGTTGACGGTGATCAACATGGTCTTCCTCGTCCCAGTCGCCTTCCGTTTCAGGTGCTATAAAAAAACTCCCCCTTTCCTCCAAAGTATATTCTTGGTCTAGTCTTCGCAACGACATGCTTGCGAGTGACATTCACAGATACGCCACCGAAAAAATAAATAAAAAATGTCAAAGCATTCTTACAGTTCTTGGAACAGGAGAATTGACTCGCGGTCCCGAACATACAGTCGTTTTTGTCCGTGAGTTACGTAAAAAATAGCATCACGTGTGCAACAGCGAGCGCGTCTATTGGCTGCCGAGGTGCATTACAAAACACAAAACACTTTGAGTTTTGTAACTTGCGCTCGGCACTATGGCGAGCAAAGGCAGCTATGAAAGAATGCACGGAGGCTAAGATGTCAGCGTGTCATCAGTTATCAGCGTGTTAATACTTTTATGCTGCGCATTTTAATGCACAAAAGAAAATGACACGATCTTCCCCTAGTCATAACTTCAGGAACTGTAATAACGCTTCTTTTGTTTCACTGCTATGAAAAATGAGATGAATAATTTCCTGTGTCAACGTTGTTTTTGTGTTGCCTGTGGGCTTAACATATAGGTTGAACGTCTGGATGTGTGTTACTCAAGGGTTTTAAGACTGTAGGAATGTCAGTAGTCATGTAATATATAGGTCAACGCACATACGTAATTCCATATTGCACAAGAGATAAGTCTGATAGCATTTTTCCCTTACATCAGTAGCCCATAGATCAGAGCGTCATTTTCCGTGGGGAGTTAATTTTCTCCTCACCACTTTAAAAAATAAGCATGTTATAATGCTCGCTATTAAAAAAAACAAAAACAACAACAACAACAACAACAAAAAAACTTTATATAGGGGTAGACCCACATAGCAATTTTTCTCTGGCCCAGCTCCGGCCCACAAAATCATCTTTCGCTTGGCCCACATACCGCAATGACTTACGGTCCTAGTGTGGACCAGGTCTGGATTCCAGACAAGGGCCACACATGGCCCATAACTGGCCCAATTCTCAGCCAAGCTAATTACCCATAACTGGCCCAATTCAGGGCCAGTTATGGCCCATGTGTGGCCCTAGTCTGCAATCCAGACCTGGTCCACACTAAGACCGTAAGTCATTGCGGTATGTGGGCCAAGCGAAAGCTGATTTTGTGGGCCAGAGCTGGGCCAGAGAAAAATTGCTATATGGGGAGTGGGGTAAAACGCCCCCCTACTGTTTTTTCCCACAAGATAAAGTCAAGATCAATATTTTTTTGTAACTATGAACTACTTTGACGAGAGTGATGTAGAAGTTTTCACCATGAAGCTTACACTGGTGATATACTGGAGAGAAAACGGATTTCACAGTAAATGATCTAATTTTCAGCAGTAAGAAAAAAAGTGTTTGAAAGTTTGTTGTTTTGTAGAACATCACAGTTATATATGATATGAGGACAGTTGGGCCTGTAGATAGAGAGTACGTGTTATTTAATAAAAATATAATTATATTTTCAGAATGACATAATTTTTTTTCTCAAACATAGTCAGTGAAAACGCCCCCAGCCAGGTGGGGTAAAACGCCCCCATGGGGCAATGGCAATTACTCTAGTTAATCTAATCTGAACATCAAATCTTTTGTTTTTCCGTCAAATATATTCTAACTAGTTAGTTGAATCAAAATATTTGGACGTTATATTTAAAAATGTACACAGTCCTTAAGAGGGGGTGTTTTCCCCCACTCTACTCTATGATGTAAGTCATGCATTTTATAGACGTAGGCTTTCAGTTCTCCACAAGTAAAGATATGATACTTTATTAAGATTTCTATCATATTTATCAATATGTAATAAACAGTGTTGAGAAGGTTACTTTGGAAATGTAATAGGTTATAAGATTGCAAGTTACTCTATTTAGTGTAACTATTTCAATTACTTATTCAATTACAATTTTTAAAAATTGCTTAGACACTAAAAGTTATACTTGAGGCCCACTTAGTGGAACCATTCACTCATACCCAATCTTTAGACCAAGTCTGCAAAACTATAAGCCCATTACATGCTTTAAACTCAGTTTGCTATTGTAAAACAAACTTTTTGAAAAACTCTAAACACAGTATATATATATATACACACACACACTTGTGCAACATGAACATGCATACAAGCCAAGTCAGAAAGTCAACTTTATTTCTAAAGCGCTTTATACAATATAGATTGTTTCACAGCAGCTTCACCATAGTATCAAATTCACATTCTGCTGTAAAGCAGCTCTAACAAGTCAATATCATTCTACAGCTCAAGTCAGTTCAGTATTGATTCAGTTCAGTTGCATAATTGTGTAAAATTCATGAGTCATACATGCTGCGTATACAGTGTATATGGGCGTATGTACAGTATGTACGAGAGCTATGACAAACTCCTGTGCTCCACTGCACTCTGAACTAGCACAAGACACGCGAGAGTAGTGTTTTACATTTTTCACATCTGTGTGTAGTTTGGCGTGTATGTGACTAATTATTTTACGTTTGTGTGTAGAGAAATACCATTTTAGAAGAGTTAAAACAGTTTTCAAAGAATTGTTTGCTTTTGGAAGATACGTGTGACATTTTGTATGTTGTGTGTGTGTTTTGTTGTTTTGTGTGTAGAGTTTTAAGAAATGGAGCCATAGTTTCAAAAAATGTGTAAGCATTTTAAAAAAACTGTAATGTAACTGATTATTTGATTACTTTTTGATTACTTTTCTGTTTTCAACTGTTACTCATTTTCAAACATTTAAACCAGGCAGGGTTTACCTTACAGTAGTGCTGAACACTGATTATCCTACTGTCAGACTTTTAAAATCCTTCATCGCTTGACTTAAGCTTATAAAAATTTAATTTTAAAGCACAGCCACCACAAAACCTGTTTTTGCTTTGAGATCGTTCTGAGGTTAAATACCAATACAGATTTAAAATCATAACAAGATATAGTTTAATAGCTGTGATACTGTTTTTGAAATCAAAATCGTTACATAGCTATGACAGGAAACACTAGCATCTAACAATGTCTTGGAAAAAACAGTCAATCTTAAAAAATAAAGCAGATAACCTATACCCAAATAGGAAATAAAACAGTTATCAAATAAGCATGTGTCCTATTCTGTTTCTTAAACTCCTGAAACATTGGTGTCTCAGATTTTAGAGCAGTCACTGCAATTTGGGAAAGAAATCAATTAAATCTTTATATATATTTGTGTGTGTGTGTGTGTGTGTGTGTGAAAATATTCTGATGTAACCCTTTTGTAATATTTAGCATTTTCATAAGTAACTAATTTAATTACACATTTTTTTCTCAGTATGTAACAGATTAGTTACATTCATTAAATAATTATGTAACTCTGTTACATGTAACTAGTTACTTCCCAACATTGGTAATAAATATGTGAAAATTGGGGCATCACTGCAATAAACTGCATAGAAACATAATTGCATAAATAAATTGCATAAATAAATAAATTATTGCAATAAATTGCAATAAATACAAAAACACAGAGGGGGAGGGGCGACAAATATTTTCTAAAATGTGCAATATATATATTAATAAACAATATTTTATAGTGTAAAGATTGGACAAATGTGCGAATTGAAATGGCTCATATGCATACATACATACGAATGCATACATAAAAATAATGAAGGACGAATTAATAGACATGAGTGATTGAAAGAATGAAGCTCACAAAGGTTTCAGAGTTTAAACAAAGGTATGTTTCATTGCATGTCAACACACAATTATAAAAAGGTTTCACAGATCTTTTGTCTTATTGTTCTATAATTCAAAACCAAACTAATTTAATTTGGTTTGATATTCTGTTATATAATACAAAGACATTCATACATTTTAAAGTGTGGCTTAGTATCCCAAAACCTTCTGGAGTCAGCTTTTTAATTTTTGGGGTGATTACATATTCTGTATTCGGAAATGACGTCATTGCCTCGCGACAAGCGTGCACCTTAGAGGACGCCGAGTAAGGCATGGAACACCTCGGTGCATTACTACTGCTTTTGACGTGTGTGTCACGTTTACATTCAACAGAAGGTAAGGGATGGTTTGTAAATCTGTGTGGGCAAAGGATAATAAATGCATGTGTCTAATCGCATCGGTAGAGTTCACACTTTCCTATTGGACCTCACGCTGCACGCTGCGCTGTCACGCTATCTGATTGGATCGAATGACACATGCAGCTGTCAAACTCGAAGTCTTGATGTTCTGAGTTTCATTGTACAGTATGAATATATCCTTTCTTCCGTAATTACTATCAAGCACATGCACTTTTAACATGGGCGAAAACAACAAGAAAAAATTATTGTCAGTAAATTACATTTTGCGCGTCCTTTGTGTGTCAAAGGTGCTTTCATGTGCACGCGTGAGATAATAGACCGGTGTTTTTACGCCTACGCTGGGAAGTTTGTGAACCCTTAATGTTGCGTATTCCATCATAAAGGTAATATTAGTTTAACTGGATTTTCCTTATTTATTCAGTGGATTTGGATGAAGATCTGATTCTGTTGTCAGTGTAGGTCAAATAAATGCAAAACATTCTGAAGAATACATTTCTAGTTTTAACATTATTTGTTCTTCAGATATTTCTCTTTAAACGAAAAAAGTATTAGCTGTATGTAAAATAACCCACGTTTTTACCCTCCTGTAATATGGCTCCAAATCCACTAGACTAGTCTACCAAATAGTGGATTACTCAGTAAATATACATTCATGACATTTAATATTTTGGCTTTCCTCCGAGTAGGCAAGGGAGGCAGTGTCTCCTCAAAAATTGGGATGAGAAAATAATCGATATTACATAACGCAAATATGACATTAAAAGTCACTCGTTTTTTATAAAGTAACACTGTCAGCAGCGACACCCGCAGGTAAAGGGTGTGATTGAGAATGAATGGGAGAAAGTCACGTGAGAGGAGGCATTGCCTCCATCGCGATATGATTGGATATGACTGGTTTATGTTCGGCTGTGATTGCTTGTGTTCGCATGTTCCGCGTTCGCAAATTAGTGGTCTAAATGAACAGTGGTATGGTATTAATGGGAAGACTAATTTAAAAAAAAATAGGTAAACAACTCACACACATAGGTATAATATAACCACATTGTTACGTGAAAATAAGACTTAAAATGGCCTGCAAACATGTTCTGTGGGAGTTTTTAAGTGAGTAATCAGCTTGGTTAAATTTGAAGTAAATCTCCTTGTCTGCAGACACATGTGACCAATATTTACCGAGTTTATATATCGAGGGGGTGAGAACCAGGAGGGCGTAAGTTACATTTTTGGTGAAATGGAGATATATACATCAAATGAAAGTTCTTAATGAGCTCTTTCTACTGGCAAAAATACTGTCATCCATGAGTGTACAAATTTGTATTATAAACAACTGAAATCAGGACACAAAGTCAGATCAAAAACTATGGTAAAAGTTTTGTTTCGGCTGTCCTGTAAAGTTGGTGAAATGCCACTTACACCCCTCTAGTTCTCACCCCTCATATATATTCCTTTTTATATATTTGTATTTATATTTGCCTGGTACCTGAAAATCCCTAGTCTGTAAATTTGCTATGCTGCTGCTTCTATTATATTTACAGTTATTCATTACTCCTTTTGTATTCCCAGTTTAGGCATAACTGAAAAAAACTAAAAAAAAAAAAAAAAAAGTAAATAATATAAATATTAATTTAGTCAATGTCTGTCCCTTAAAAATAAGTAAAAATGTTAAGATGGTAATAAATATGGGGACTTTTAATGGTTCAAAACCTCATCATTTTGTATGCTGTCATTTTGGAACAGAAAATGACCCTCCTCAAACCCTCCTGTTGGAACCATGAAATTCTCAAGAACTTCACTGTAAGGAGCAGCATTAAAATGAGTTTTCACTGGAATTACTGGAATAGTCAAACCCATTGATTTTACAGGGCATGTCTACTTCTGCCATATTGACATTAAAACTCTAATGTGTGCATTTCTTGCTCCATCAAGCAAGTCTCTTTATATCACTGTATACTTGAAAGTTTGCCATGTGATGTCAAAAGTGCAAAATATGTCCCAAATTAGGCTATATTTACCTACTTACACAATTTGACCAAATGTAGTACAGCCACATAGAATTAACAGAGGATTTTATCCTGTTTCTCTGATAAAGCCTCATGTAGTTTATTCCTGCTACTCAAACGGTGTCCTCCACTCTTTTTAAAATCTCTCAGAACTAAACAGCTGTTTTTACTCTCATCTTTCGCAGGTTTTCCAGAGTGTGGCATAGAGCAGTTTGTGTGTAATAATGGCAGATGTGTGCCTCTGAATCTTCGCTGTGACGGTGTGGATGACTGTGGAGACAGCAGTGATGAGATCTCCTGTTTGAATTGCACTAGTGGCTCCTTCCACTGTGTGGCAGCAGCACGCTGTGTTTCTTCCCGCAGTGTCTGTGATGGCAAGCCTGACTGCTCTGATGGAGCAGATGAACAGTTAGACACATGCGCACAGACATGCACTAGGTCACAGTTCAGGTGCACAAATGGGCGCTGTGTGCCCAATTCAGGGAGGTGTGACAACATCAAAGACTGTGAAGATGGCAGTGATGAAGAGAACTGTGGTATATTTATAAATAAATAAAAAATAATAATTATTTTTATATATATATATATATATATATATATAAAAAAAATAAAATATGTATATGCATATATGTGTATATGTATAAGTGAACTGTGAATAACTTATTTATATATATATATATATATATATATATACACACACACACACACACTATATATATATATATATATATATATATATTAGTGCTGTCAAACGATTATTTGTGATTAATTGCATCCAAAATAAAAGTATTTGTTTACATATGTGTGTATACTGTTTATATTTATTATGTATATATAAGTACACACATACAGCATATATTTTGAAAGTATTTCCATGCATATATTTATATTAATATAATTGATATTATATATAAATATTTTAAATATATAAACAACATATATTTCTCAAATATGTACATGCATGTGTGTATTTATATAATCGCGATTAATTGTTTGACAGCACTATATATGTGTGTGTATATATATATATATATATATATATATATTATGTAATAAAAATGCAGAGAGTGACAAGTATTAAAAAAGTGCTTTATAATTGAAGCCTATTATTTTTGTTATTAAACATTTAAACATTGAATATTTAAAAATGGACTATTTGTCTTTATTTCTCTTTTTCTGTAGATGACAACGAATGCAAGATCAATAATGGTGGCTGCTCTCACCTGTGTATTGATCTGCCCCTTGGTTTCATGTGTGACTGCCCCAGCGGAATGAGGCTGGTCCAGGACACACACTGTCAGGGTGAGTAATGAGTCACACTGGTCAACTACATAAATGACGTTGACATTACGTGATTCAGTGTAAACAAATTATAGTGTTACTGTAGAACAGATGGCAGTCAGTGATCATACTTTTTTTTTCCATGAGCAATATTGTCCAGAACAGGGTGGTGGTTACTGAGCTAAAAGAAGCAGTATTCAACAGCTCATATGATCTAAAGGTGTCTGCCCCTGTGAGGCAATCTCATTTTGAAATAAAACTGATCATTTTGTTATGCGTGAAACATTTTAATATGTGACAATTTACTAATTACACTTTTAAATATCATAAAAAATAGCTTATTCTAGTAACCTAAAAAAGTTGCTTCTCTCTTTGGTTATGCTATGATTTGCTGTAAATCACAGTTGTCTTCAAAACATACAAAACACGTATTTTCTTTAAAAGTGTCATAATAGATTTAACTTTTCCACTTAAATATTCACTTTTCATTTACAGATGTGGACCACTGTCTTGATTCAGATGTGTGTGATCAAATTTGTGTCCATACCAATGGATCTCTTGGATGTGAATGTCAGGATGGGTATGTGCTGACCGCTGGGACTGGACAATGCAAGTCTACAGGTGAGAGGAAGATTTCGATGTAACTGGCCTGTAAAGATAGTCAATATTGCATATCTTGGAATTTTTGTGTGTATATTTGGGTCAGTGTTAATGTAATATTATTATTTTACTATTAGAGTATTTATTTATATGTTGAAAAACTTGTATAATTATTTTTTAAATTTTAATCTTAGTTAATCTTAGGCATTATTATTAGTTTTTTAAAAAAATATTTCTATTTAGTTTTGCTTTTTCTTTTTAGTTCGGTTTTAAATACTTTAGTATTTTAGTAAGTTGCCAAGGCCACATTTCTAATTTTAAGTTTTAATTTTAATTATCTAATATTTATCTTTTATTTTATATTTTATTTTAGCTTTAATTCAGCAAACAAAAATGATTTTTACTAAAACTATTAGTTTTATTACTATTAGTTAACACTGGTTTGGTTTTGTACAGGTATTGCTGCTCATGTGGTGGTCAGCACTCACGAAGGTGTTAAATGGATGGACCTCAGTGGCTCTGAGCAAAGAAACATCACATATAAAAGAGCCTCACCAGGACCTGTTTCTGCACTTAATGCAAATAACACATTATACTGGACCATTCCTTATAGTGACATCATCTACAGGTGCAGAGCCATTCAGATTAAATAGAAAATGATACTCATTATTGTTCTCATTAATGCCTAAATCCTTAAAAACTGTCAAACACAAAACACATTTAATTGAATTTAATCTGATTCCTATCTGTCTATTTCAGGATGTCTTTAGACTCCAGTGACCATAGACCAGCTGTGTTGTTAAAGGCCTCCACAGGCATTCTGGGTTTAGCGGTAGACTGGATCCATGAGCTTCTGTACTGGGTCAGCACCAGTACTCATGCTTTACACGTGACCTCTCTGAATGGCTCCAAACCAATTGAGCTCATTTCTGGGCTCTCCAGACCTACTGCAGTTGCTGTCCAGCCGCTGCTAGGGTAAAAATGCTTCTTCGCTGTATAAATTTTAGCCACTTAAATATAAAGTATAATGTGACATTTCTGTGTGAACCAGAATGTTCTGCTGGAAATAATGTGGGACAGGACTTTAAGTTGATTAGAATTTGAGTTATATGGTGGATGGATATTTTAGGTCAGTTTTTTGCTATTTTTCTTTAAATGTAATTTCAGAGGTGGAAAATTATTATTATTAGCAACTCATCAGAATATTAAACAACGTAATACAATGTAACGTATTTTCTATAATAAATAAGTGCTAAGATTTTGATGTGTAATAGTAATAATAATGATGATAATAATAATAATAAAGAAAATGTTTTTATTTTAGATTAATGTCATTAGCCAAGTTTCCATCCAAAGATTTTTTTGCGAAAAAACATTTAGCGCTTCAAAATTTGTACCGATATAGCTGATGGAAATGCCATTTATTGCTAAAATTTCTCACCTGTCGACACAATTTTTTCTGTTTAACTTTAGCGCATAAATTCTATATCGATACTTCAAATGTTGCAAAAATTTATTTGGAAACACTTTTTGTCGTGATGAATTGTGTGCAGTAAGAACAAGAACATTTAATCTGGAAAGATATGGCCAATATTGATTTCTTGAATTATATCCCTGAATATTGAAATTAAAATTCTCTCATCATTTACTTACTCTCATTATGTCTCAGATGTAAATGACCTTCTTGGAACACAAACTGAGATTTTCAGAAAAATAATGTATTTCTGTGAGTGCATATCACACAAGTTCAAGGGTCCCTCAAAGTTGACACTAAAACCACAATCAACAAGCTTAGCTGATAAATCAGTGCAGTCTTTAATGCTTTGAACTTTTTTTTTTTAACTACAAACCATTGGTTTTGTTCTGTTTTGTGTGTGAAAGCACAGAGGACTGTCACTTCTTGCGTGAGTTTAGAATTACGTCAAACATTAACCTTTAAAATATTAGTATTTTTCTGACACACATCAAACCTTTTGCTTCAGATAACATTGATTCATCAGCTGAGGTTGTTCTTTTGCGTGGTTTTTGAAGCGTCAGTTTTGAGGGACCCATCCAGTTAATTTTACGTACTCACTGAGATGGATTCTTTTTCAAAAATCTCTGTTTGTTTTCCACAGAAATAGAAAGTCATATGGGTTAGCATGAGGATGAGTAACTGAAAAGAGAATTTTAATTTTTGGGTGTAGCATGCCTTTAAGGTTGGATGTTTGAATAAAATTAGTTGGGTGTCTGAATGAGTTTAAACTCTAAACCTGTTTTTCTTCCCCAGGTATGTGTTCTGGGCAGATAGTGCAGCGTCTCCCAGAATTGAGCGTGCCAGTTTGGATGGGACGAGCAGAATAGCACTGATAACTTCATCTATACGTTATCCTGTTGCAGTCTCTTTAGGTTAGACTTCTCATAAGCAATTAAGTTGTGAAATCCAGCTTGCTTTTTTCACTCCATCACTTAGTGTATCAAGGTTTTATATAAATTATACCAAACTCATCCGTGGATCATACACCTTGAAAACAAAGCAAGGAAAAATGAGAAAATAATAATAGAAAATAATGCACACCAAGGTAGTGGTGATGTGAAGAGAAGTGGCCTTAATTCCTCAGGTGTGTATTATTTTCTAATAATTCAAAGGCTCAGAGTCAATTATTCTGCATAAACTTCAGTAACCACATCTAAAGACATTGTTCAGATGTTGTATTTCATGACTTGTGTCAGGTTTTTGTCCTTAAAATGCTCTTGCATGTAGGACTAATTTCTCACACATCTCATCCGACGCCTCTGTTGCTAATTCCAAAATGTCTTTTTCTAACATCTAGCAACAGAGGCTTGAGCTGTTGATAGCAGACTAGCGCACTTATTAATAAAGAGAGATTTAGCGTGTATGAATTACCTATGAGTTAAAGGGACTTTGAGTCTCCGTGTCTCTCGGCTGCACAATACCGAAACTTAAGTTCATCTGCTCCAACAACAACGCTGTTATTACCTCGCTAGTGAGAAAAGTCATGTAGATTTTAAGTTGCTAAACTATTCTACTGAGTACTGCATGTGTGTGCGTTTGAGTGGGAGAGAGAGCAGGATAAAGGGAGTATGTGCTTTCCATGCATAATAAAACACAATTTTGTGGCAAAAATATGGAAATAATTAGTAGTTTTTATCCTGTTGGTTACTGAAATCATTTGGCAAAGTGATATGGACATGTAATGCGGTCAAGACCTGCCTACTTTAGCCATGTTTCCCTGAAAATTGCACACCTTAGAATGTTCTTCAACCAGTCAGATTCAAGCATTCAACAGCCTTGTAGTATAAGAGTTAGAATAAAGAATAATAATGTCAAATCACTAAGTCATCTTTATTTTTATAGCACTTTATACAATAGAGGTTTCAAAGCAGCTTCACGGTATTGAACAGGGAAAACTAACAGAATCAATTATCAAACTTCAGAAATGAGGCAAATCCAGATTCTGTTGATAGCTGCAGCAAGACAATAGTGTCATTATTCAGCTCCAGTCAGTTCAGTGTTGATTTACTGTAGTTGAGCTCAATAACTGTGTTATCTGTGTTTGTCAAGTTTGATCACTTAGCAAAGGGGTAAAAAGTTAATGAATTAACCCATTGATATATTTTTTCTTTGCTCATTTAGATATCCCTCGTGGTCTGCTGTACTGGGCTGACTCCGGTCTGCGCATAATATCAAGGGTTGCATTTGATGGGCAACATAGAAAGACGGTTGTAGAGTCCAACGGATATCTAGATGAACCGTTTGGACTGGCCGTATTTGAGGTACAGAACACAATGCATGTCACTTTTCCTCAATCTATATAATTATTTCCTTACCAATGACCATAGTTTATTTTTATAATATGTATGTATGTACGTACGTACGAGGCTGGGTAGTAACTGATGGATTACGTAATCAGATTCCAAAAATTAAGTACTTGTAAGTACTTAGAGTAAGTTACATTTTAAAATACTCATAATCAGACTACAGTTACTTTTTTATTGATTACATGATTACATATTATTCACACAATAGCAATAAATTATTTTATTTGTTTATTGATTCTCTCTAATTCCTCTTTTTTTATCTTTTAAATTCTCCTTTCTAAAATAGTCTACCGCTTATATATATACTCAGAAAGTCCAGTTTTGTGGACATTCACACATGACGTGGCGACAGCGTTTGACCACTGGATTTACAAAAAGGGGAAAGGGAAGTGGTGTGTGGCCAAGTATGGTGAACCATACTCGGAATTTGTCCTCTGCATTTAACCCATCCAAGTGCATGCACACAGTAGTGAACACACACCCGGAGCAGTGGGCAGCCAATGCTGCGGCCCCCGTTAAGCATTTGGGGGTTCGGTGCCTTGCTCAAAGGTCTCACCTCAATCGTGGTATTGAGGGTGGAGAGAGAGCTGGTTATTCACTCTCCCCACCTACAATCCCTGCCGGACCTGAGACTCGAACCCACGACCTTCGGGTTACAAGTCCAACTCTCTATCCATTAGGCCATGACTGCCCCCATTAAATCATTTCAGGTTTAAGAAGTGTTTCAACATTGCATCAACTACTGATGAACACATTCATTTTTATTTGAATTATCACTCAATAGGTTATTTAACCATGTATTATTATGTATTATTGAAAGGCTTTTGCCTTTCAAACTCATTAAAATGCCCAAATTCTCATTATTTCTTATTTGCAAACATTCTCAAACTTTTTGCCATCTGAACCTCTTTCACCTAATATATTTACTTTAAAGGGGTGGTCAATCAGTGGTTCTGTAAAAGACAATATGTCCCTTTGCATTGAACTTTGAGCATCGTAACTTTGCAGATGTTTATGCTCAAACAGCAACATTACACATTAACTAAAGTTAAAAAAGAGAAATCATAATCAATGACCTCTTTAAGTACCCCTGAGATTTTAAAATATATATTTTAATAAGTAAGTATCGCATTTGCATGTTCACGGTTCTCTGACATTGGTTAATGGTCATATGGCGTGCAGGTAAACATAAAATATTTCTTCTTTTTTAGTAAGTGAATTATTTTGATTGTTATTTTAAAGTGATTTATTTTAATTTTACTTTGTTATGATTTAATTACATGTTTGCCTTTCATTAAACTCACAAACCCCCCCGCAGTTCCTTTACGAACCCCAGTTTGGGAAACCTTGATGTAATATTATGTTTAATGCACTTCATGTTGTTAATTACAATGAAAGGAATATATTTTCTCACTCTTTGTAATTTTTACATCATTATGGTACAAGATTATCCTGTTTAAATCAATGTGATAAACGAGTTAGGTCAAAAAAAATAATCCAAAAGTAATCTAAAAGTAATCTGATTATATTACCTAAAATGTGTAATGTTATGGATTACGTTACTGACTACAATTTTTGTCATGTAATTTGGAATCAGTAACAGATTACAATTTGTAAGTAATCTACCCGGCTCTGCATATACACACACACACACACACACACACACACACACGTGTCCCTTGATAATGTTTAATAATATTCATATTCATATATTTAGCATTTTATTGATTTTTGAAAATATTAATAATATATTATTGATGTTGCCTTGATAATGGAGTAGTGAATTTTTCCCCTGCAGAGTCGAGTGTACTGGAGTGACCAATTGACCAACTCTATTTGTAGTGCAGACAAGCACAATGGCAACTTGCTCCAGGTTTCTCAGAGACTCGGTTCTGTTTCACCAGCTGGACTGGTCATCCTTCACCCACTGTTACAGCCTTCAGGTAGTCAAAAATATTCTCTTACTCTTGTTTTTCTTCCATATAGTAATTAACTTTCATTCTTGGTATAGCCACAAAAGTTAAGCGTGTTAAGTTTTGAAAGGTTCAAAATTCAGTTAGGCTGTAAAGACCATAGTGTCTTTGCTCAGCTCAGTTCATTGTTGGATAAAAGTGTTGATGCTGCAAGATGCAATTCAGCTGTAAAGGAGCTCTACAGAAGACAGAATGTAATTTCCGTAATCTTAAAGACTTCAGCCTCAAGTGACACGGACAGACTTGTTCAGTACTGTTTAAAAAAAAAAAAAAAACATTCCCGTAGTTGTCATGTTTGAATTCACACTTCCATTTGTGTGTGTGTGCGTGCAACTTCAGGTCATGCTGTAGGTGGGTTTCTCTCTGAGTCACCCATCTCTTCACTGAAAAACCTCAAATTATTTGCTTGACTAATTTGGTTAGTGAGCATTTGTGTCTGTGTAGATTTGTGGTTGTCAGTTACTGGTATAATTTACTGTTTACTATATTGTTGGAGAAACACCTGCCTTGTAAACATGATGTTACTTTTGTCTGTATCTACTCCATTTGTAAATGTAATATTGTAGTTGCTATAAATGGCTTTTTCTGTGGTTTATTAGTTTAAAGAGTCTGTGTTCGCACTAACACGCTGGTTCACTGGTGCAGTTCATTTTCACATGAGTTTTGAAAAAAAAGTGAAAGGTACTTTCCAAGATGCTACATCTGATGTGGGATCACACTTTTGCTACAAATACCACTTTTGCAACGGTTTCTTGTGGGTGTGTAGTTTTGTGCAGTGGTTCTGAACTGAATTTGCGTCAGGACCCAGGAAGTACGTGAAAAACAAAAACAAATACAAAAATATATGAAGAGTTCAGATGCAAAAGCCTCTAAGTGCCATCTGAAATTTTCATAGAAAATGTGCATTTTTATCAGGCTCCTATGTTTAGGTTCAGTAATTTTACTGTAATGGCAATATTTAGGTCTTTTTCTATGCGATTAAAGAGAAATACCTGAAAATAAATATAGGAGCCTGATAAAAATGCTTATTTTAGAAGAAAATTTCAGATGGCACTTAGAGGCTTTTGCATCTGAACTCTTCATATTATCCTACAAAAGTAAACGAAAATGTCCTTAAAACCAAACATTGAAATATATTCATATTTCACTGATCTACAGGGATCTGAAGTTATTTTAAAAATGCATAGATAAGCTATTTAAATGATAGAAGACAAGCCATTACATTTGCTTTTTCTAACCATACATATGATTGTGATTTGTGCATTTTACGTTTTTCTTATTTTTTTGGTTTATTTTGCATTTTCAGACATTCAGACTTGCTGAGGCATCACACTTTTTTTGTGAATACCACTTCTGCTTGTTTTTTGCAGTTTCTGCAGTTTCTTGTAGGCATGTAGTTTTGTTATACTTTGTTTTAGTCCAGTCAGTGGTTCTGATTTGGATTTGCTTCAGATCCAAAAACGGATATGACAAAACAAAAACAAGTAAAAAAAAAAAAAAAAAACTGATTACCATACAAAAGTAAACAAAAATGTCCTCAAAAACAAATATTTCATAGCACTACAGGGATCCGATAAAATGATTAACATGACAAAGGCTGAACAGGAATATCGATTACAGTATTTAGCTTTCCAATTCTTCTAATCAACATGATAGCACTTTTCGTAAACATGTTGTTTCAAATCAGTTTTACAGAAATTCATGTTAATCTTTAAAATACCTTTATGAATTATCGTCCACATTTACAGTAGCAGTTAAGCATGTTGTCTGGCTTTAAATTTGTCCAGCAATACAGGCAAAAACATTTATCGGAGGTGTTTCTTAAAAGTTATTTGTGTCATTTTGCATTTTCAGGCAATGATCTGTTGCAGTCGGAAACAAGAACACCATTTCCCGATTCACAATTTGCATGGCTCCTCTCACTCACTGGTTGGTCTAACTTCTCTGTTGCAACCTTCTTGCATTTATCATTTGTGACCCTGGACCACAAAACCAGTCAAGGGTATATTTGTAGCCAAAAATACACTGCATGGGTCAAAATGATCGATTTTTCTTTTGCGCCAAAAATCATTAGGATATTATGTAAAGATCATGTTCCGTGAAGATATTTTCTTATTTTCGTAAATTTCCTACCATAAATACATCAAAACTTTATTTTTGATTACTAATATGCATTGCTAAGAACTTCATTTGGACAACTTTAAATGCCATTTTCTCAATATTTTGATTTTTTTTTGCACGCTCAGATTCCAGATTTTCAAATAGTTGTATCTTGGCCAAATATTGTCCTATCCTAACAAACCATACATCAATAGAACACTTATTTATTCAGCTTTCAGATAAATCTCAATGTCAAATTGACCCTTATGACTGGTTTTGTGGTCCAGGGTCACATTTTGAGAAATGTCCTTCTATGTCACTTCTTATAGTAGTTGGACTGATGTTCCCTTGATCACCTTTATTTGTTCTTCCTCTGGTAGTCATCATCAGTTTGCTGTTGGTGGGGGCAGTGCTATGGCGGCAGAGGTCTGAATTCTGTGCTCCTCGTTTTCTTTCTCCTCTTGGAGGCGAGACACTTAAAGAATCCCAGGATCCTCTTCTGTTATCCAGGCTGCCTGTAATACATGAGCATAAAGTAAGAGCCACAGTATTTTTATAGCCTTCGTACTCAGATTATCTAATGTCTGGATATTTGTTAATATTAAATCACTGAACATGTGTTTCCAACATATTTTAACTTCTAAGCTAAGAAGGGGAAAAAATAACAAGGCTTTCTGAATTCTACGTATAGCCTCTTTATGGGAACAAATGAATTTTTGAATTTTGATTTGATGGCAACTGTTTCATGATTAACTATATGTATCACTGATTTTATTTCTGTTGATTTATTTATATAATATGTTTTAGATTTTCAGTAGTAGCCTATCACACACTGTTTTCCTGCTGACATTTTCAAAGTGCCTGCTTATTTGTAGGGCTGCCCCCTAATAGTCAACTAATTGTTAGTCGACCAGAAGAGGCTTGGTCGACCAAAATTTTATTAGGCGCTTAGTCACAGAAAAAAAAAATCCACAGGCGAAGTCACGCACTCCCTGACTGACAGATCGTTAACGGCTAGTCTTTGGTAATACAATACATTGGGCAGCACATCCAAACGCTCGCCTATCATTCATCGACCTCAAATATGGCTTATCATCTGAAATATGTTAGTAGCAGCAACTTTACATGACCGCTCAATCTAATGTTAACCTAGAGAAATGTGTGCTGTTCAAGTGTCTGTGTGGAGTGTGGAGCTGAACAGTAGCTCACTGCAGGACAGAAGGAGGCGCCGGTGCGCTCATATGCTCTTAAAATACTCCGTAATTTTTGGTCATACAGATAAAATTAATACATCTTTCGAATCTGTAAAGACTCTACGTTTATTTGTGTGCACTCACAATATTGTGCTTTTGTAAAATAATGAAAGCAAACATGCACACAGGTGCATCCACTACTGCGGAGATGACGAGTCAGCGTCGCCGACTTCGTCTCTGAAGCTGAAAACAAAGAAAGCACTAGTTTATCAAATTATTAAAATGTTAATGCAGCCTCCTTACTGTTTTTCCCTGACACATTCATAATCATTACATCTTTATGCGTATGCTTGAGCGCTTATTAGGCTATGTAGGCAATTAAAGGCTCATTGTAATGATTTAAATGGTTTATTAATAAATGTGCGATTAGTCGACTAATGCTTCAAATGAACGACTACTAGTCAACCAGAAAAATCCTTACTCGAGGGCAGCCCTGCATAGATAATGCATTGCTTGTGTTTTCAGGATGGCACACAGAATGGTTCAACGCACTGACATCGACAGACTTTTCCTGTAAGAGGATCTCTACATTTCCTGTGGTGGATATCACAGCCCCCATTTCCTGTTGTGTTTGGGAGAGAAACTAAGGTGAGGCAGGCAGATGGATTCCACACAAACATCCTACTTGCAGACTCCAAAAATGCTCTTAAATACTTGCCAAATGTTTGCTTATGATTGGTAATCACAGAACTAATCAAACAAAGCATTTGAATCAGACTAAGCATTCAGTGGAACATGTTTGTCTTACAAAATACGCTATTGTCACTGTATCAGACTTTTTAGTCCTTTAACTGAATTGTATCTGTCCGAATGATGTCTCTCCAATTTACCATTTGAATCTGTGGATTCCACTGGTCACAGAACAGCAAAATGTCACCATAACAGTGTTCTGAGCTTCAGGTCAATAATTAATTAACCATGTTACATGGTACAAACAGAGCTGTGAGTCATTACATGACATTTATCAGTTTCAAGCTTGTTTTAAGGTGCTGTTCTGCTTTCTATTATGAAGTGATAAATGTCCATTCTTCATTGAATTTATAGGCGCACAAGCTGACCAATCTCTGTCTTGTCTTTGTATGTGTGCATAGAGACCAAATCAGTTTGGAAAATATTTTATTTTGAAATTCGCCAGTGCTGTTAATGCTTTAGACTACAGAGATAGTTGTTTATGTAAGGAGAGGAAAAATGTTATTTATTTTTGTGGTTTGGATCACTTTTCCTGTTCTCTTTAAGTTAGTGTTAAAACTTAATCATTTAGGTGTAAATTGGTTTTTGCTCTTCCTTCTGATTGTATATAGTTTGAAAAAATGTGGTTTGAATGCTTTTAATGACTCATGGTAAAGGGCTTGGAGAAATAAAATACAAGTTGGAAATTGTCATTTTGATTCTGTATATTTTCAACAAGTTTTCTCTCTCTTTTTCTGTACATTTACTGATTCTTTTATTAAAGGAGAAGATGGAAACCTCACCTCCTCTAATTCTATGAGAATAGGGAAGTCCAAACTACAGCTATAAAGACAATGAGGAATGAATCAGCTTTGCTTGACCACAATAATGGGGAAGACTGCTGACTTGGCAATGATCCAGAAGACGAACATTGACGCCCTCCACAAAGAGGGTAAATCACAGAGGGTCATTACTGAAAGGTGTGGCT